>BQNB010093506.1:0-26350 GCA_026074375.1 Tanacetum coccineum | reverse complement strand
ACCAAAAGAAACGACCTGCTGCTTGTTTTGAACTAGAGTTTTCATGAAAACCCTAAAACTTATAATTTAAACACCAAAGTACTTCCCAAGCAGCAAACATAAAATCATCAATAAACGCCTAGCTGTGAAGATCATGACTGATTTATGTACACAAATTAACCAACCACAACAATCAAGTATCTTCTTTTTCTTTTCACAGCCTGTTATCTCTTTATAAAAACCAAGAATGGACCAAACCCTAGATGAATCAGGGTTTACTTGAATCTAAAGTATCACTTTTCTGCAGTGATATTCGACGAGCAATATCTTAAAATTGAAAGCTTATCTCGACGATCTCTCTGGTCAAAACTTAGATATATGAGCCAAGAACCTTCAGTCCAAATTTCTCCCCGATCCAACGGTTAACGAATGAGATATGGACGATTTACCATGGCTGCCCAGAAAGTGACGAACTTTTAAAAAAAAAACGTTTTTAGGGTTTGTTTTTCGTTCTTCGCCATAAAAACCTTGTAAATCCTAGATATCGAGAGCAACCCGCTCTGATACCACATGTTGAAACCAAGATCTAGCCATCTAGGATATCATAACATTGAATAATATGCACAGCGGAATTAAACAAGTAAGAACATCAATGTTTAAAAACAAGGTTTTATTAATCGAACATTTCATCTTTACCCCACACACAATCTTGGGGCTACACCAACTAACGATGGTGTACTAACTAACTAACATGCACATAGATGATTCATGACTCATCTATGGCTTTCTAACACACTAACTAACTCTAGGCGTTTACACATGACCCATACGCCTAGAAACCCTAATAATTTAGTCGACTACATTGTGGATGGATTATTAATTCTACGACCTAGGATCTCTTTATATACTAGAGATTCCTAGGTTTACAAGAATCCTAATTAACATAGAAGTCCTATCTTTTGCACTTTAGTCCCTCCATACTTTGAAGACTTCTTTAATTGCGACTTGATCCTTCTTATTTCCTTCTTGTTTGATTCTTGTTTCATTCTTGTATTTACTTTGTCTCATCAAATTAATTATACAGGAATGTATAATTCCCAAACATATAGTATATAAGTGAGTTTGAGAATTGGCATTTCTGGCCCTTGTAGTTTTTAAAACAGGAAATGGGCTTTGAGTTGGGCTTGTTTGGTGAAAATGTAATCTGAGTGTAGTATAAGAATGGCCCAAGGGCATTTTGGTAACTTTGCATCCACTTCAAAGGGTAGAATGGTCATTTCACTTCAAACTTTGACTTGACTTTTCATGATTTTGACCTCCTTTGACTTAATTTGACTTTTCCTTTGTGTCGGGCTGATCCGGCTTTGATATCTTTCCTCATGTCTTCACTTGATCACTTGCCTTTTCCGTTTCTTGTCGGTTTTGGTCGTTTTTGCTCACTTTTGTCTCATTTGTCTTTAATTCCTGCACACATGCATTAAACACACAAATACACATATCTTTTGGCATTTTTGGTCATTTTTGCAAGTTTTTACGGGTTTTAAACATGTATAATTAAACATCTATCAAAATTCCCCCAAACTAAGCAATTGTGTGTCCCCACGCAATTTTATCAATTGTACACTTGAGAACCATTGAATCAAAAATTCTTTAAACTTGCAAAATTATCCCAACTTTTGTCTTATGTCTTGTGATTCACGTGAAGAAGTAGTCCTATGTCTCTTAACAAAAATACCTCACACTTATGAGACACTGAATAACACCTTTAAGTGATAGCAAATGTACGTAGTAAGCATCATAAGGTAGATCGTACACCTTTGCTAGATTCATCAAGTCTTCTTCACCACTTTGTAAGCTACGAACATTTTCTGTAAGTGTCTCAACCTTTAAAATTTTGATAAGAACCACGTAATGTGGGATAAACTCAACTACAACATCAAATAAGCAATATTTTCAAATGTTCTTCGTAATCACCTCTGTCAAATAATCTTCAAAATTTGAGCCCATAAATCGATATAGAATAAAATTGTTTTTGATAAACAATCTATTCGAGATCAAAAAAACAATCCGATTAATTCAATCATGTGTCATCCGGTATCTGATAAGAGAAGCAGTAACATTCTTGTATATATACAGACAATACGAACTGTACTTTCTCTTTTAAATCCATCCAAAGCGGTACTTTCACAGAAATTAGGCAGAACAAAGTCTTTCTTCACGCAGCACTTCCACCTGAAGAGCAGAACATTAATAGAACGAGCAGTAACTTTATTTTCAATCAATAACCCGTTGTGTAGAAACTTGTTAATACTGCTGCTATACCAAAAAGCTATCGTTTCATTTTATGTTGTGACTCGGATGCCAATACCAGTACCAACTCTTCTCTTGAACAGCAATACTTTAAAATATCCGACGTAGTACTTTCATGAACTATAGCATATACCATTCGAACCTTTATATACCTCCTTACAAGAATGAACAACAACAATATAATCGTCTCCCGTTTTGACAGCTTGTACGTATTGTGGACCACAAGTATCACAACAACCTTGTTCACATGACCATGAGAGTGATAGTACCTTGTGATAGCTTCGTCCTTCCTTGACAGCATATATGTATACTTGATCCTGTACTAGTCGATCAGTGGTCCATCTCCACACAACTACAAAACCAGTACGTTTATTGGCAGCGAGCAAACAAGGCAATATTAAACCTTTTAGCAGCACTTTTACAGAGGGAGCAGTACTTTGAAAGTACAAGAAGCAGTACTTTGTTACAAATCATAAGCAGTACTAAGTGTAAATTCTTGCGCAGTATTATCACACAATCACGACTTCATTTTCTTACAGCCCAAGTAACGAGTGATCAATTAAACCTCCAAAAACAAATGATCAAGTCGAATGATTTTAGCAACACACGTATAAGTCGCAGATGGGACCATATCATCCTTAGCATTATGTCTTGGCAGACTTTGTTTGGGAGCATCAGTTACTTGTGCGAATACATGTGTGGTCCATGGTTGTGTAAACGAAACAAGCAAACAATACATACTTCAATCTGATCATTGCTTTGGCAGCGAGCAACATTATCATAAGAATTGTATGATCCTTGCCTTGTGGTCCTTGTCTTGTGGCAGCATCATGTCACAATCACACGAGTTTCATAGCAGTAGTAATATCACAAGAATTCTTTAATACCACAAAACAAACCACGATTTGCTCATAACCAAAAGAAACGACCTGCTGCTTGTTTTGAACTAGAGTTTTCATGAAAACCCTAAAACTTATAATTTAAACACCAAAGTACTTCCCAAGCAGCAAACATAAAATCATCAATAAACGCCTAGCTGTGAAGATCATGACTGATTTATGTACACAAATTAACCAACCACAACAATCAAGTATCTTCTTTTTCTTTTCACAGCCTGTTATCTCTTTATAAAAACCAAGAATGGACCAAACCCTAGATGAATCAGGATTTACTTGAATATAAAAGTATCACTTTTTGCTGTGATATTCGACGATCAATATATCTTTAAATTGAAAGCTTATCTCGACGAATCTTCTGGTCAAAAACTTAGAAAATAACATGAGCCAACAACCTTCAGTCCAAATTTCTCCCCGATCCAACGGTTAACGAATGAGATATGGACGATTTACCACGGCTGCCCAGAAAGTGACGAACTTTAAAAAAAAAACGTTTTTAGGGTATGTTTTTCGTTCTTTGCCATAAAAACCTTGTAAATCCTAGATATCGAGTGCAACTCGCTCTAATTGCCACATGTTGAAACCAAGATCTAGCCATCTAGGACTAGCATATCATTTGAATAATATGCACAGCGGAATAAACAAGTAAGAACATCAATGTTTAAAAACAAGGTTTTATTAAATCGAAAGTTTCACCTTTTCCCACTCCACATTCTTGGGGGCTACACCAACTTACGATGGTGTACTAACTATCAACTAACATGCACAATGATGATTTCATGACTCATCTATGGCTTTCTAAACACACTAACTGACTCTAGGAGTTTACACATGACCCATACGCTCTAGGAAACCTAATAATTTAGTCGGACTACATTGTGGATGGATTATTAATCTACGGCATAAGATATCTTTTTATACTCGAGGATTATAGGTTTACAAGAATCCTAATTAACATAGAAGTCCTATCTTTTGCACTTTAGTCCCTCCATACTTTGAAGACTTCTTTAATTGCGACTTGATCCTTCTTATTTCCTTCTTGTTTGATTCTTGTTTCATTCTTGTATTTACTTTGTCTCATCAAATCAATTATACAGGAATGTATAATTCCCAACATGTTTCATAAATATTTTATAATATTTAATAAAATATTTGTTATTCATTTTGTGAACCGGTTTCGTCTTGTCCGAAATAAAATTGGATTTCAACTCGAGTATTCGCGTTATCCGTAACGCTTTTAATTAAAATGATGACTAATTTATTTAATATTTTTATTAAATAAATACTGATAATTAAAAACAAATTTAAATGTTTTTGTGTGTCCGCGTTGTATATTGTTCGAAAAATGTTTTCGGTGCTGTTTTAGCCCTTTTCGGCTCGTTTCCAGGTCGCGGGCAAAACTGAAAAGTTGTCAGGAATGTCGTTTCACATCGAATTACGTTAGGGTCCGAGCCATGAAGACGTGATTTAGATGGCTGTTCTTGTAAGTCAAGCCAGACCTAAAAGTCAAAGGGGTAAAATACTTATCTTAAAAATCTGAAAATTCTCGGATGTTACAGTACCTACCCCTTAAAGAAATCTCGTCTCATGAACTGTGACGTAGACTTGTATGTGTGCCACTTTATTCAAGGCATAGTAAGAGTGTACCCATCGTAGGTGTTCCCTCCAAGAACACCCGGGCGATAATAAAAGAATATGTTCCCCCGTTACCGGTGTCCCCTCCAAGGACACCCGGGCAATAATAAAAGAATATGTTTCCCCCGTTACCGGTGTCCCCTCCAAGGACACCCGGGCAATAATATGTATATGTGATTGTTGGCCCCGCAGGCGCCAATTCAATCGTAATCCGACATGGTATAACGTTCGTTCCCGGTGATAGCTAGTCACCCGAACGGGGATTGTCAATCCCAAATAGATCTATCTTATAACATTCGCGCTCACCCTCCAAGTGATTTACAGTTCATGCAACCTAAGCTAATCCATAATCATAAAAGTATAGAATGCGTTTACGTTCAAAAAGTAAACCCAGTATTGTATCTCCTCGCGAGATATATAAATGAGTATGTAAACCAAACAGGTAATCAACCATGTAAATGCGTTTGTAAACATGTATGCAGACGAGTTGAAAATGAGCACGTAACGAGTTTAAATCAAACACGTAATTGAATTTGTAACAAGCATGTTCTCACCCCAAAATATATGTAAAACATGTAAAACGTGGGGCTATGAACTCACCTTGATGTTGAAGAACGATTGATAGGTAGGCATCTAATTCACTTTGATGATGAAGAATGATTGACAGATAGGCATCTAATATGCACAATACGAACGGAAGACGAAGCTGCCTGACCGTGAAGATGCAGCTTAACTTAACGGCTAAGTCCCACTAGCCTAGGATAATGTGTTTGGGTTTCCCGCCATTTCAACCATTATATACCTCCTTACAAGAATGAAACAGGCAACATTAATAAACTCTCCCTTTATGACAGCTTGTAACTATTTGTGGACCACAAGTATCACAACAACCTGTTTACATGACCATGAGATGTTAGTACCTTGTGATAGCTCGTCCTTCCTTGACAGCATATATGTATACTTGATCCTGTACTAGTCTGATCCGTGGTCCATCTCACACAACTCCAAACCAGTACGTTTAATTTGGCAGCGAGCAACAAGCAATATTAAACCTTTAGCAGCACTTTTTCACAGAGAGGCATACTTTGAAAGTACAAGAAGCTTACTTTTTTACAAATCCATAAGCAGTACTAAGTGTAAATTCTTGCACAGTATTATCACACAATCACGACTTCATTTTCTTACAGCCCAAGTAACGAGTGATCAATTAAACCTCCAAAAACAAATGATCAAGTCGAATGATTTTAGCAACACACGAATAAGAGCAGATGGGACCATCATCCTTGCATATGTCCTTGGCAGCCTTTTGTTTGGGAGCATCAGTTACTTGTGCGAATACATGTGTGGTCCATGGTTGTGTAAACGAAACAAGCAAACAATACATACTTCAATCTGATCATTGCTTTGGCAGCGAGCAACATTATCATAAGAATTGTATGATCCTTGCCTTGTGGTCCTTGTCTTGTGGCAGCATCATGTCACAATCACACGAGTTTCATAGCAGTAGTAATATCACAAGAATTCTTTAATACCATAAAACAAACCACGATTTGCTCATAACCAAAAGAAACGACCTGCTGCTTGTTTTGAACTAGAGTTTTCATGAAAACCCTAAAACTTATAATTTGAACACCAAAGTACTTCCCAAGCAGCAAACATAAAATCATCAATAAACGCCTAGCTGTGAAGATCATGACTGATTTATGTACACAAATTAACCAACCACAACAATCAAGTATCTTCTTTTTCTTTTCACAGCCTGTTATCTCTTTATAAAAACCAAGAATGGACCAAACCCTAGATGAATCAGGGTTTACTTGAATCTAAAGTATCACTTTTCTGCAGTGATATTCGACGAGCAATATCTTAAAATTGAAAGCTTATCTCGACGATCTCTCTGGTCAAAACTTAGATATATGAGCCAACAACCTTCAGTCCAAATTTCTCCCCGATCCAACGGTTAACGAATGAGATATGGACGATTTACCACGGCTGCCCAGAAAGTGACGAACTTTAAAAAAAAACGTTTTTAGGGTTTGTTTTTCGTTCTTTGCCATAAAAACCTTGTAAATCCTAGATATCGAGAGCAACCCGCTCTGATGCCACATGTTTGAAAGAAAGGGTGTGGGTGTCAAATATTAAAAAAAAAACGAAAACGCAAAGGAAAAAGTAAAAACCACGGATTCAAGCCATCTAGATTTCATAACATTGAATAATATCACAACGGAATTAAACAAGTAAGAACATCATGTTTTAGAACAACAAGTTTTATATAATAATCGAAACGTTTCATTCACCTTTACCCCACACACAATCTTGGGGCTACACCAACTACGATGGTGTACTAACTAACTAACATGCACATAGATGATTCATGACTCATCTATGGCTTTCTAACACACTAACTGACTCTAGGCGTTTACACATGACCCATACGCCTAGAAACCCTAATAATTTAGTCGACTACATTGTGGATGGATTATTAATTCTACGACCTAGGATCTCTTTATATACTAGAGATTCCTAGGTTTACAAGAATCCTAATTAACATAGAAGTCCTATCTTTTGCACTTTAGTCCCTCCATACTTTGAAGACTTCTTTATTTCATTCTTGTATTTACTTTGTCTCAGAGCTTTGAATTCTTGTTTGATTCTTGTTTCATTCTTGTATTTACTTTGTCTCATCAAATCAATTATACAGGAATGTATAATTCCCAACAATCTTCCCCTATTTGATGAAGACAAAACAAACAAAATCGTGTACGAACTTCCCCTTAAATAGAGAAGTTGAGATGTAATCATCTCCCTGAATGAAACAAAATCTTACTTCCCCTTAACTTATGATCATGCCACCACACATAATAAGACGCAAATCAATAAACTTGTAATCTTCTTCCCCTTTTTGTAACCATCTAATAGGGGTCTTCTGTAGAAATGCAACTTGGATCATAATAGCTACAAATCATATACCACAACTACTAATCCATTCTTCCAATGACTCAAATTGCCCTCCATGACGCACAATTAAGAAAAATGAATCTGAGCAGTAGAAATATAAACTAGCAGTAGTAATAAAGATCAACAGTAGTAATGAAACACTTCCCCTCAAGTGGTGCATGTAGATGGTTAAACATTTAATCAATAAGCTTCCCCTGAAACCCATATGTTTACCATCTCTTGAATTTCGAACTCTGTAGGCTCTATGTAGTAATTACTAATGAAGAAAAATAAGTATAACCAATTTGTTGAAGAAGTTGAATTTCCCAAACTTGTGTCTTATGTCTTGTTGATTCACGTGAAGAAGTAGACCTATGTCTCTTGACAAAATCCTCAACTATATGAGACACTGAATAACACCTTTAAGTGATAGCAAATGTACGTAGTAAGCATCATAAGGTAGATCGTACACCTTTGCTAGATTCATCAAGTCTTCTTCACCACTTTGTAAGCACGAACAAGTTATCTTTAAAGTGTCTCAACCTTTAAAATATGATAAGAACACGTACCTGTGAAACTCAACTACAACATCAAATAAGCAATATTCAAATGTCTTCGTAATCACCTCTTCAAATAATCTTCAAAATCGAGCCATAAATCGAATAAGAATAAATTGTTTTTGAAAAACAATTCTATTCGAGATCCAAAAACCATCCGATTAATCCATCCATGTGTCATCCGGTATCTGATAAAGCAAGCAGTACATTCTTGATATATCAGACAATACGAACAGTACTTTCTTTTTAAATCCATCCAAAGCGGTACTTTCACAGAATTAGCAGCACAAAGTCTTTCTTCACAGCAGCACTTCCCCTTGAATGAGCAGCACATTAATAGAACGAGCAGTACTTTAATTTTTCAATCAATACCCGTTGTTAGAACTTTGTTACTACTGCTGCTATACCACAAAGCTCATCGTCTCATTCTCTGTGACTCGGATGCCAATACCAGTACCAACTCTTCCTCTTGAACAGCAATACTTTAAAATATCCGAGTAGTACTTTCATGAACAAGCATATACCATTCGAACCTTTATATACCTCCTTACAAGAATGAACAGCAACAATATGATCGTCTCCCTTTTTGACAGCTTGTACGTATTGTGGACCACAAGTATCACAACAACCTTGTTCACATGACCATGAGAGTGTTAGTACCTTGTGATAGCTTCGTCCTTCCTTGACAGCATATATGTATACTTGATCCTGTACTAGTCTGATCCGTGGTCCATCTCACACAACTCCAAACCAGTACGTTTAATTTGGCAGCGAGCAACAAGCAATATTAAACCTTTTAGCAGCACTTTCACAGAGGGAGCAGTACTTTGAAAGTACAAGAAGCAGTACTTTGTTACAAATCATAAGCAATACTAAGTGTAAATTCTTGCGCAGTATTATCACACAATCACGACTTCATTTTCTTACAGCCCAAGTAACGAGTGATCAATTAAACCTCCAAAAACAAATGATCAAGTCGAATGATTTTAGCAACACACGAATAAGAGCAGATGGGACCATCATCCTTGCATATGTCCTTGGCAGCCTTTTGTTTGGGAGCATCAGTTACTTGTGCGAATACATGTGTGGTCCATGGTTGTGTAAACGAAACAAGCAAACAATACATACTTCAATCTGATCATTGCTTTGGCAGCGAGCAACATTATCATAAGAATTGTATGATCCTTGCCTTGTGGTCCTTGTCTTGTGGCAGCATCATGTCACAATCACACGAGTTTCATAGCAGTAGTAATATCACAAGAATTCTTTAATACCATAAAATAAACCACGATTTGCTCATAACCAAAAGAAACAGACCTGCTTCCCTTGTTTTGGAACTAGAGTTTTCATGAAAACCGAAAAACTTATAATTTTGAACACCAAAGTCGTCCCCAAGCAGCAAACATAAAAATCATCAATAAACTACTAGCTGTGAAGATCATATTGATATATGTACACAAATCTAACCACCACAACCAATCAAGTACTTCTTTTCTTTCAACAGACCGTTATACTCATAAAAAAACCAAGAATGACCAAACCCTGATTAATAATCATGGTTTTACTTGAATCTAAAGTATACTTTCTGCAGTATATTCGACAGCAATATCTTAAAATTGAAAGCTTAGCTCGACGATCTCTCTGGTCAAAACTTAGATATATGAGCCAAGAACCTTCAATCCAAATTTCACCCCGATCCAACGGTTAACGAATGAGATATCGACGATTTACCACGGCTGCCCAGAAAGTGACGAACTTTTAAAAAAAAAAAAAAACTTTTTATAGGGTATGATTTTCGTTCTTTGCCCATAGAAAACCTAGAAAATCCTAGATATCGAGAGCACCCTCTCTATCTGCCACATGATTGAAACCAAGATCTACATCTAGGATATCAATAACAATGAATAATATCAACAGCGGAATTAAACAAGTAAGAACAATCAATGTTTAAAAACAAGTTTTGTATTAATCGAGGCGTTTCACCTTTACCCCACACACAATCTTGGGATGCTAAACCACAAACCATCTAACGATGGGGTATCTCACAAACTAACATGCACATAGATGAATCAATGACCTCATACCATGCTATCTACACAACTAAACTGACTCTAGGCGTTCACATGACCCATAGACCCTAGAAACCCTAATAATTTAGTCGAAAAATTTGGATGGATTATTAATATCTACGCCAAGGATGATCTCTTTATATACTAGAGATCATGAAGGTTTACAAGAATCCAAATTAACATAGAAGTCTCTACTTTTGCACTTTAGTCCCTCCATCTTTGAAGACTCTTTAATTGGCGACTTGATCTCCTTCTTATTTTCCTACTTGTTTGATTCTTGTTTTTCATTCTTGTAATTTAATCTTTGTCTCATCAAATCAATTATACAGGAATGTATAATTCCCAACAGTTCATAAATATTTTATAATATTTAATAAAATATTTGTTATTCATTTTGTGAACCGGTTTCGTCTTGTCCGAAATAAAATTGGATTTCAACTCGAGTATTCGCGTGCCCGTAACGCTTTTAATTAAAATAGAATGTTAGCTGAATTTATTTAATATTTTATAATTAAATAAATACTTGATAAATAAAACAAATTTAAATGGTTTTTTTTGTGTCCTGCGTTGTATCTTGTTCGAAAAATGTTTTCGGTGCTGGTTTAAGAGCCCTTACCGGGTTCCGGGCTCGTTTCCCAGGTCGCTGCAAAACTGAAAAGTAGTCAGAATTCGTTTCACATCGAATACCGTTAGGTCCGAGCCCGAAGACGGATTAGGATGGCTTTTATCTTGTAAGTAAAGCCAGACCTAAAATTCAAAGGGTAAAAATTACATATTCTTAAAAATCTGCAAATTCTCGATGTTAACATTACCATACGCCCTTAAAGAAATCCGTACTCATGAAGGGCTGGAACGTAGACTTTTAACTGTGGCCACTTTAATTCAAGGCAATAGTAGAGGTACCCATCGTAGGTGTTCCCTCCAAGAACACCCGGGCGATAATAAAAGAATATGTTTCCCCCGTTACCGGTGTCCCCTCCAAGGACACCCGGGCAATAATAAAAGAATATGTTTCCCCCGTTACCGGTGTCCCCCAACCAAGACACCCTGGCAATAATATGTAAAGGATTGTTGGCCCCCATCCGCCAATTCAATCGTAATCCGACATGGTATAACGTTCGTTCCCGGTGATAGCTAGTCACCCCAGAACTGGGAGATTGTCAATTTCCAAATAGATTCAATCCTTAAAACTTCTCGCGCTCACCCTCCATGAGATTACAGTTTCCCCTTAAGCAACCTAAGCTAATTCATAAATGTAACACCCACCAAATTGGGTCGCAGCGTAATATGGGTCGGGCTGTTTGAACTTCATGAATCAACAAACACAAGATGATATATAGAACGACCAAAAGTCGTTTGAACAACGATACAAATTGGATGTAACAAAGTCTAATAGTTACAAAAACCCGTAGCTTAACTTTTTCACTAATCAAATACAAGAATTTCCAGGCCCATAAAACAGATAACAAAAACGAAAATGCGACAAAATCTTTAATGCGAGACCATCCAAATCAAACCACCAATGTATCCATACGCACCTTGTGCTTATTGATCCCCTGAAAAACATTGCTTTAAAACGTCAACAATAATGTTGGTGAATTCATAGGTTTGATAAATCATATATTGTAGGACCACAAGATCTCTCAAGTGTATGATAATGCAACAGATGCAGATATCATATAAATGTAATTACGTTGCTCTAAGCTCATGACACTGATGCTTGACATGTATGGATGCCAAATTAATGGCCGTTTGCCCGTGGTGATGTTCTAACCCGCAACATCCTATGTTCGATATGGTATACGTTCGTTTCACTGGTGATAGCTAATCACCCGAACGGGGTTGTCAAACCCAATAGATCTATTCATAACATTCGCGCTCGTAATTAACAGTTCATGATAATGGGCTCAGATTGGGTTATCGCTACTTAGGCAACATGTAATCATAATAAGAGAAAAAAAAAAACTTAACCACTTGATGTCCAGTTGTAAAACCATTGCATGTTTTTCACCCCAAAAACTTTGTAAAAACAAAAGCATGTAAAACGTGGGGCTATGAACTCACCTTGAGTTCTGATAATCCAAATATCGCAGATAATGCGTCACGTAAAAGATCGAATGCAACCTAAATTATCATAGGTCGTATAAGTACCGAGTACTTTAATTGATAACATTGAATGTAATTCTATAGTTGTTACATCGTACTATCGTTCGGGCTATCATAATTAAAGAGGTCATGACATGACGTTCGAGGAGTTAGGACACTTTAAATCGTAAATCCAACAACTCGTCGAAACGCCATCCGAAGAGGCCTCATTATGAAACTCCCTAGTAATATAGTACTTTGATAACCACATAATATTCTATGTTAGCTTCATCACGGCAACAATGGTTTTGATGGAAAAATTGTGTTTAATAAGTTAAAACGTTTATAATTACCGTTTAGTAAAACTTGCGTAACTTTCGCGATTTAAACCCGAAATTCTTCGCCGTTTCTTATGTCCATCATTACGTATCAAGACAGGAGTTAATCATAAATTGACATTTTGAATTTCGTACCTACTGGTGAACAGTAACTTTTACTTTTCACAAAATTATCAGACGAGAGCTTTATAAAGAAACGTATTAGTCTCGTAACACCCGCAAATGTCGTATGTTTTATTCGTTATACGCACCAGTTTTTAACTATTCTACGAGGGACAGTTCTCGGGTGTATTGAGAAGTGGTCCCCCCCCCCCGGTCACACTCAAGCCGGCGATATTACACCACATGCTCGACCTACCCCCGCCACCCTCCCCCTTCTCTATAAAAATTTTTATGAGGTTTACAAAAATATAACTTTCATGTTCATGAATAAAACTTTTATAAAAAATTTAGTTTTAAAAGAATTAATTGACGTAAACTTGCGAAATTCATATACTCGTTTCGTTATTAAATTGAAAAATTACGATTCTTATCATTTGGAATGCCTAAAAGTTTGTATAATGTTTAAAAATACTATTAACCCTTTGCTGATTGAAATTTTTATAAAAATGATTTTATAAAAATTATTTTACGACTTCGTTTAATAACGTAAAACTTGTTTCAAACGTAACTTTTTCGTTATTAAGTCCGTTTAACAATTTTCTTACTTTTCGGAATCGTCTGACATGAATTATCATCAAAAATATAAAATACGCCATGGTAAGAAATCGATTTGGACAGCAACTTTGCTTAAGCTTGTAGACAATCCCATTGCAACCTTTTCTTTATACTTTATTACTTTTGTAATTTTACAAACACAAGTCTCAATACATATACTTTATAAATCATAACTTATTAGATGTCATCATTTGTCCCATAATCAGTCTTATTTGTCCAAGTTACTTAAGTACAAATCCATTATCTATTTTAAGAACCATAACATTACTTAGTAAACTTAATTTACTAGTTTTCTCATAATCGATTTTAAACATAACCAAGTGTGTACAATTAGAATATCTTTCCATAGACTATTATTTAGTGTCATATTAACATGATTAAAATCCATAATCAATATTAACATGTCTTATGTATTTTCTTAAGTTGAAACATATTATGAAGTTTATTGAAAACCCTAATTAATCCAGAATCAATTACACCAAAACCAATAAGCTACAACATTTTCTCATTCTTTTTAACATGATTTAAGTATCAACACAGACAAATGTAAAATAGTAATCCATGTGGTCATTTCAAGTGAAAACTTTGTTTTCATATTAAAACAAAATTGTGAGTATTAAGCTAAATGAGAATAATAAATTCTGCATAAAAACATAAAAAATGAAGGCATACAGGTTGCAAAGTGGACTTTAAGATGAAAGAGATATATATAATTAAGTGATAAACCCTTGTTTAATCACAAACCAAAGGCTGCACAAGAACCCTAGCTTTTCTAATTAGAAACCCTAGCTTTCTTTCACTTGATTAATGCTTGAATACTGGTTACCAATGCTTGCAAATCCTTAGACATTCTTAGGGAAATGTGTATACTAGAATGTAAGAAGGATTGAAAAAATTTGTATGAGTTTAGTTGGTGGTTGTGTGTTAGTAGAGCGTAGCATATAAGAGAAGCAAATAGGGTGTTTTGTTGTGAGTTTATTGTTAAGTGTTAGTGATGTATGTGGTTTAGTTCCTAGTATAGAAGAAGGTAATACTTGGTCAAGAGACAACAGGAGTCCAGGGAATGGCCTTAGTCATGGTTAGTAGTCAAAGGATGGTAGGGATGGTGCCATAAAGAGGTATGGTGTGTTGTTTGACTATCTTGAAAGTATAATGCCATTTTCATGTATATCTTTGTATAAAATGCAAGTAATTTCGGCATAAGTGAGATATATATGATATATTTGAGTAAATTTTATGTATTGGGTATAAACGTGGGTATTTGTTGAAGCGTAGAAAAGTTTTTGTGGTTCCGGGAGTGCCTAAACGCAATTTATCGCGAAACGTATTACACTTTATCGTAATCCGATTAACAATAAAATAACAGGTTATTATTATACCTCAAAATAATAATAGGAAGACCCTGCCTGCTTGATGTAAACATTTAATTGTTAGAGATGCCGTCATTTTGGGCGTACGGAAAAGTGGTACGCGATTTAACTTAACGTTTACAATTTTAAGCAAACACGTACAATAATAAAAATAAATAGCACATTTATTGACGTCGTCAAAGACTTGAAAACACAGGGTGTTATAATCCTGATGGTCTTTGATGTTTCGCCTTAACCTTAGCACAGGTCAAACACTTACTAACATAGGTGGCGATGTCAGCTTTCATATTGGGCCACTAATATAGCTTCTTCATATCTTGGTACATGTTGTCAAAACTCGGATGTATAGAGTATTTTGATTTGTGGGACTCGTGCATGATCACAGTCCGCAAATCGCCATAACAGGGTAGCCAACTCCTGCCATTGAGGCATAGAGTTCCATCCGCACGGGGTTCCAACTTTTCCGTCCTAATCGCCTCTGGATTTTTAGCGTTTTCAACCAACATTCCTCCAACATCTTCGTTCTTGATGTTCTCTGGTTTTCGTGCTTCAGTCTGAGCATTCAAGATTTGTTTGGGAAGATCCAAGCCAATAGTCATGACTAAGGCTCGAACTCTTAATGGTTGATCTCTCTCCTTCCTGCTTAGAGCATCAGCAACAACGTTTGCCTTTCCCGGGTGATAACGAATCTCACAATCGTAATCACTGAGCAACTCCAACCAACGACGTTGCCTCATGTTCAACTCTTTCTGATTAAGAATGTGTTGTAGGCTCTTATGATCAGTGAACACCGTGCACTTGGTTCCATACAGGTAGTGCCTCCAAATCTTGAGAGCGAACACTACTGCTCCAAGTTCCAAATCATGAGTCGTATAGTTCTTCTCATGAATCTTCAGTTGGCGTGATGCATAAGCAATCACCTTTTCTCTTTGCATTAACACAGCGCCCAAACCCTTCTTTGAAGCATCGCAGTATGCGATAAAATCTTCGCTTCCTTCAGGTAAGGCCAGGATTGGTGCACTGCACAACTTCTGCTTCAACAGTTGAAAAGCTGCTTCTTGTTTATCACCCCAAACAAACTTGACCTTCTTCTGAGTAAGCTTGGTCATTGGTTTGGCGATCTTCGAAAACCCTTCAATGAATCTCCGGTAATACCCAGCAAGACCTAAAAATTGACGAATCTCCGTTGGTGACTTAGGAGATGCCCAATCTTTAATGGATTCGATCTTGGCAGGATCCACGTGAATGCCCTTACTATCAATCACGTGACCTAGGAACTGTACTTTAGGAATCCAAAATTCACACTTGGAAAACTTGGCATACAACTCCTCTTTCTTAAGCAACTCTAAGATTTGCTTAAGGTGCTCTTTATGTTCTTGCTTGTTCTTTGAATATATCAGAATATCATCAATAAAGACAATCACGAATTTATCCAGATATGGTTTGCACACCCGATTCATAAGGTCCATGAATACGGCAGGTGCGTTCGTCAAACCAAATGGCATAACTTGAAATTCATAATGGCCGTAACGAGTTCTGAAAGCGGTTTTTGGAATGTCTTCTTCTCGAACCCTCAGTTGGTGATAACCTGACCTTAGGTCGATCTTCGAGTAAACACTCGACCCTTGAAGCTGATCAAATAGATCATCAATTCTTGGAAGTGGATAACGGTTCTTCACCGTTAGTTTATTCAATTCCCGGTAATCAATGCACATCCGGAATGATCCGTCTTTCTTCTTGACAAACAAGACCGGAGCTCCCCAGGGTGAGGAACTGGGTCTTATAAAGCCTTTGTCAGATAACTCTTGCAGTTGCTCTGACAACTCTTTCATTTCGGAAGGCACCAATCGATAAGGTGCCCGTGCTACAGGTGCAACACTAGGTACCAAATCAATTCGAAACTCCACTTGTCGAGTTGGAGGAAGACCCAGCAAGTCCTCAGGAAATACATCGAGAAAATATCGGATAATGGTTACATCCTCAAGTCGCTTCTCCTCCTACTTGTCTTCTGCCTTTTTCGTAGTAACATGTGCCAAAAAGATAAGACATCCTTTTAGCAAATATTTATGAGTTTTGGTGCACGAGATGATGTTCAATCGTGTCTCATTTCCCCAGTTACTCCCATCACCATGAACGATTAGAGTTTCATTTCCCCAGGGGATGCGAACAATCTTCTCGGCACACACAATGATCGCTTGGTACTTCGCCAACCAATCCATACCAATTATAGCATCAAAGCTACCAAGTTCTACGGGCATTAAATTTATGTTGAATGGGTGGTTCAGGAGATTTAATGTACAACCCCTAAGAATAGTGTTCAACCTAATTATTCTTCCGTCGGCTAGTTCAACATCATAATAGTGATCCAAGGTAGATGGTGTGATGTCAATTTGGGAACTAAATGCAGTGGACACAAAACTCCTATCTGCACTAGTATCAAATAAGAGAGAAGCACAATGGTTGTTGAGAAGGAACGTACCTGTCACGACATTGGAATCTGGGTTTGTCCCCACATGCCCTACTACATACACCTTCGCCGGAGCATTGGCATTTCTAACATGATTACCACGGTTGTTGTTGTTGTTCTTCAGCTTCGGACAGTCCATCTTGAAGTGTCCCCGAACCCCACACTCGAAGCAAGTAGGCCCTTGACCTGTCCCATTTCCTCTTTGGTTACTACCCAGATTAACACTTATGGAACTTCTACAATTACGCCCCAAGTGACCAAATTTGTTGCACTTGTAGCATTTTGGTGCATATGGACCATTATGGTTGTAATTGCATTTGGGACACAGAGGTTTAGATCCTGTATATGATTTCTTATCACCAGATCCTGCAGTGTAGGCTCTACCAGTGTTCTGCCTCTTGTTTTCTTGTCGTTGTTGGTTTTGATTGTTTCGGGAAGTGTTTTCAAACTTCCTCTTGTTCTCAGCCTGTCTTTTAGCAATAGTGTTGATTTTCTTATCCATTATTTCGGATGCCATTTCAGTAGCCTCCTGCATGGTTTTCGGTTTCGATGCCACAACACTTCCCTAAATCATGTCGGGCAACCCACCGACATACATTTCAACCTTGTCTGATTCTTTAGGAAACATTCTAACACACATTAGTGCTAGTTCTTGGAATCGTTGATTGTACCCTGTCACATTGGTACCTTTCACTTTCAAATTCCATAACTTAACCTTGAGCTTCTTCATCTCGTCCTCGGACAGTACTTGTCAGTCATTTTCTTTCTCAGATCTGTCCAAGTCATTGCATACGCAACATCATGACCAACAATCCTAACGTGGGAGTTCCACCACGTCAAAGCACCTACGAGAAGAGTACAAGTGAAAAACTTGATCTGATTATCCATAGAGCAGTTGCTTATGCGAAACACAGTCTCCATCCTTTCAAACCATTGAGTTAATTCAACAACTCCCTCAGTGCCTTTGAAATACAGAGGTTAGCACTTCATAAAGTCTTGATAGGTGCACTCTGGAGCAACGTGTTCAGTCCTCCTGACACCCGTTCCCGAGGTATGGCTGTCATCGCCATTCCTAGTTGCATCATGTGCTGCCAGTGCAGCAGTGACACCTTAATCAATCATTGCCTGAAGTTGGGCATTGGTGACAGATATGGTAGTAGTTGTTGGTTCTGGGGCTGGTCTAGCCCTCGTGGTTCTTTTCGGTGCCATTTTCTTCAATCACAAAAAGTATAACACCCGTTAGATTTCATAAAATCTTAACCATGACATATCATATACACGATAAATAAAACAAGATCACATCCCACAGTGAAATATATAACTGAACTGAGTTCAACACTGGTAAAGATAAATCGACATTCATTCACACAAATTCGATTACAACAAAACATATTAAATTCCTGAATATACCACCTTCTATATATACATGAAAACATACACGATTTTCTTGATAAAGAAATGAAAAATACAAATACTACTACCGTGCTAGATGGGTAATAAAAACCCATATCACTTAGCCGACTAACAAAAGTATAGGTACGATTACTAAATAAACTAGAGCCCTACTAGCCGGGAGTCACTCGTAATACTTAGTAGGCTATATACAAAACAACTAGTCATAACCTGATCTATGAACTACTACCGGCCTCCTTCGCTGCAACTGGCTGTGCTGGACCTCCAGAGGGTCCTTGCTGTCCCTGCAGTGCTGTCACCTGTCCTTGTAAAGTGGTCACATGTCCCTGTAGTGACTGCATCAATGTCAAAGTCTGCACAAGCTGCTCCTGTCGGGTACGGTCAAATGTCTATAATGCTGCAATCTCTGCCTGCCTCCTATGGTCCGCTTGTAGCATCTCTGAAGTCATAGTCTGACTCCTCCGGTGAAATCACTGCCTGCTGACCCATCACTACAGAGCGTAATGCCATAATCTCTGAACGTGCCATATAGCTAACCTCTATGGAGCGTCCCCATGCCTCCCGGGAAACCAGAGCCTCCTGATCTAGTAGTCGTGCAGTCTCATAGTGGTACTGACTATCATCACCCAATGTCTCAACTCTCTGATATATCTGGGTCTGCCTGTCCTGAGTATCCCCTATCACAGCATAGATATCCTGCGTGTCCTGCTCCTGAACTGTAGCAAGCTCGATCACCCTAGTATTGACCCCTTCAAGGGTCATCGGTGCTACCTCCTCAATAGCCTCTCTCGGGTCTACCCAAACATCTCTAATCCCATAGCCGACCTCCTCAGCTCTCTGTCGTCTGATCTCGGTATCCATAGTACCGACAAACCCATAGTCTGCCCTACAACCTCTAATCGGTCTAGCGGCAGCAGCAGCTGAACTCTCTCCAATATCATACCTAGGACCCTGAGTAGAACATAACCTCTTCTGAGGTGGTAAGCAAACCTCGGGTCTGTCCTCTCTACGGTCAGTGGAGAGTAAATGCAAGGGTGGTGTCCCTGATGATAGTGCAACTGGTCTAGTGTGGGAGAGTATGATGGGTGGTGGTAATGGTAGTGAATGGGAAGAGGTGTAGATATTTCTTCCTGAATTGATCTTCGCGTTCCCATGTGAACTCAGGACCTCTCTTGGAGTTCCATCAAACCTTGACTAGTGGAATGCAGCTTCGCTTCAACAGTTTAACTTCATGGTCCATGATTTCTACCGGCTCCAAGAACAAAGTGATAGCTTGTCATTAAAATGTAGTCAATCCAACGAAAGGATAATGGTTCGTTGGCATGGCACTTTTCACAGTTGGATACATGAAATGTATTACTGAACCAGGCTAAGATCTTAAGGAAGCTCACGCTTGGTTTAATGCAACGGATCTAACATTTTCCACCCTTGAATGGTCCAAACGTACCGAGTGGTTTAACTTCCCCCATTTGCCAAAACGTACGACCCTTTTCCAAGGTGAAACTTTAAGCATAACTTTATCCCCAACTTGAAACTCCATTGGCTTACGCTTTAGATCCGCGTAACTCTATGGAGATAGCTAGTAATCTTGCAATTCTTGTTGATTTAAACGATCTTCTCAGGTTGTTTTCTTGTACTATTCTGACCTGAACATGAGTTGAACTTCTCCAACCTCGGCCCAACATACGGCGTGAACGGACATTTTGGACCGTAAGTGCTTCAAATGGTGCTAGCCTTGTTGGCTAGCTTAATAGCTATTGTTATATGAGAACTCGACTAATGGAAAATGGTTAACCCAACCCTTTCCAAAGTCAATTGCACAAGCACACAACATATCCTCGAGAGTTTAAATAGTCCTCTCGCTTTGTCCGTCTGTTTGTGGATGGTACGTAGTACTTATATCCAGACTAGTACCCAAAGCATTCTGAACAGTGACCTCACAGAAATTTTATGCGAAACACTGGGTCGCGATCTCAAATGGATTGTTGGAGGTATTTCATGCCTTGTCGACAACCTCCTTTAGGACATTCTTGCAAGTCTTTAATATATAGGGATTCCGTTTCTCTGCATCGGTACGAGATGCGGACTTAGTGAGTCGGTCAAAAATCACCCAAACAGTGTCGTAGCCTTGTGATTACTTAGGAAGCTTTATGACGAAATCCATAGTGATGTTGTCCCACTTCCATTAAGGGATATCATGTTGTACCAACAATCCTGATGGCCTTTGATGTTCTGCCTTGACCTTGGCACAAGTTAAACATTTACTAACATAGGTGGCAATGTTTGCCTTCATATTGGGCCACTAATATATCTTTTTCATGTCTTGGTACATCTTTTTAGAACTCGGATGGATAGAATACTTTGACTTGTGGGACTTGTGCATGATCACAGTCCTCAAATCACCATAGCATGGTAACCAAATCCTGCCATTGAAGCATAGAGTTCCATCCGCAAGGGGTTCCAACTTTTTTGTTCTAAATTTCTCTGGATCCTTAGAATTTTCCACCAACATGCCTCCAACATCTTCGTTCTTAATGTTCTCTAGTTTCCGTGCTTCAGTTTGAGCATCTAAAATTTGTTTGGGAAGATTCAAACCTATAGTCATGACTAAGGCTCGAACCCTTAATGGTGGCTTTCGTTCCTTCCTGCTCAAGGTATCAACGACAACATTTGCTTTCCTTGGGTGATAACGAATCTCGCAATCGTAATCACTAAGCAATTCTAACCAACGACGTTGTCTCATGTTCAGTTCCTTCTGATCAAGAATGTGTTGTAAGCTCTTATGATCAGTAAACACCATACACTTGGTTCCATAAAGATAGTGCCTCTAAATCTTGAGAGCGAACACTATTGCTCCAAGTTCCAAATCATGAGTCGTATAGTTCTTCTCATGAATCTTCAGCTGGCATGATGCATAAGCAATCACCTTCTCTCTTTTCTTCAACACAGCACCCAAACCTTTGATCGAAGCATCGCAATATACGATAAAATCTTCGCTTCCTTCAGGTAAAGCTAGAATTGGTGCACTACACAACTTTTTCTTCAACAGTTGGAACGTTGTTTCTTGTTTGTCACCCTACTCAAACTTGACCTTCTTCTGAGTGAGCTTGGTCATTGGTTTGGCAATCTTCAAAAATCCTTTGATGATCTTCGATAATACCTAGCAAAGACCTAATATTGATGAACTATGTTGGTGACTTAGGAGATGCCCCAATCTTTAATGGATTCATCTTGGCGGGGTCTACGTGAATACCCTGGCTGTCAATCAGTGTCGAGGAACTGTAACTTCGGATCCTAATTTCAACTGGAAAATTTGGCATACAACTCCTCTTTCTTAAGCAACTCTAAGATTAACTTAAGGTGCTCTTCGTGCTCTTGCCTGTTCTTCGAATATATTAGAATATTGTCAATAAAGACAATCATGAATTTATCCAAGTAAGGTTTGCACACCCGATTCATAAGGTCCATGAATACGGCAGGTGCGGTTTTCGGAATGTCTTCTTCTCGAACCCTCAGTTGGTGATAACCTGACCTTAGGTCGATCTTCGAGTAGACACTCGACCCTTGAAGCTGATCAAATAAATCATCAATTCTTGGGAGCGGATAATGGTTCTTCACCGTCAGTTTATTCAATTCTTGGTAATCAATGCACATTCGAAACGATCCGTCCTTCTTCTTGACAAACAAGACCGGAGCTCCCCAGGGTGAGGAACTGGGTCTTATAAAGCCTTTGTCGGACAGCTCTTTCAATTGCTCTAACAACTCTTTCATTTCGGAAGGCGCCAATCGATAAGGTGCCCGTGCTACAGGTGCAGCACCAGGTACCAAATCAATTTGAAACTCCACTTGACGAGTCGGAGGAAGACCCGACAAGTCTTCAGAAAATACTTAGGGAAAATCTTGAACAATGGGTACATCCTCAAGTCGCTTCTCCTTCGACTTGTCTTCCGTCTCCTTTGTATTAACGTTTGCCAAAAAGACTGGACATCCTTTTAGCATGTATTCTTGTGTTTTGGTGTACGAGATAATGTGCAGATGAGCCTCGTGTCCCGTTTGCTTCCTTCACCTGTGAAACACTACATGTTTCAATTTACCCAAGGGTTACGAAAATCTTTCGCTTCTAAATAATGTCACATTCGTACTTTCGCCAACAATCCATACTAAATAAGCGTCAAAACTACATGTTCTACGAGAATTAAGTATATGTTGAATTGGTGTGGTTCAGGAAATTTAAGGGAAACCCCCTAGGATAGTGTTTAACCTAATTATTCTCCCGTCGGCTAGTTCAACGTCATAATAGTGATCTAATGCAGTTGGTGTGATATCAATTTAGAAGCTAAATGCAGTGGATACAAAACTTCTATTGGAACCAGTATCAAATAAGATAGAAGCATAGCGGTTGTTTAGAAGGAACGTACCCGTCACGACGCTGGAGTCTGGGTTTGTCCCTGCATGCCCTTTCCGCTTACACATGGCTGAAAGCATTCTCAACCATTTACTGGTTACCATGATTGTTGTTGTTCTTTCAGCTTGCGGACAATCCTCTTGCAAGTGTCCTTGGGCTCCACACTCAAATGGGCACCACATTCATAGCAAGTAGGCTTCTGACCTATCCTAGTGCCCCTTTGGTTATTAGCAGTGTTGGCATTAGCAGGACTCCTGCAATCACAGGCCAGATGGCTAACTCGATTGCACTTGTGGCATTTGGGAGCACACGGACCATCGTGGTGATAATTAAACTTAGGACATAGGGGTTTAGATCCCCCGTATAGCTTCTTCTCACCAGTTCCTGCAGCATAAGCCCTGTCGGTGTTCTGCCTTTTGTTTTGTGGTTGTTGTTGTTAATTATTATCTTGCTTTCTCTTGTTCTTTGTCTGACGTTCAGCATAAGTGCGGATTCTCTTATCCATCAGTTCGGTTGCTATTTTAGTTGCTTCTTGCATTGTCTTAGCTTGGATGATACTATACTTCCATGGATCATGTCGGGTAAGCCACTGACATATCTCTCAATCTTGTCAGATTCTTCAAGAAACATTCTAACACACAGCAATCCTAGTTCCTGGAAACGTTGGTTATACCCTATCACATCGGTACCTTTCACTTTCAAGTCCCACAGCTCGACTTCGAGCTTCTTAATCTCGGTCCTCAGGCAGTACTTTTCAGTCATCTTCTTTTTTAGTTCTGTCCAAGTCATTGCATAAGCAATGTCGTTACCAACAGTCCTAACGTGGGAGTTCCACCACGTTAGAGCATTTCCCAGAAGAGTACAAGTAGAGAACTTGATTTGGTTTTCCACAAAACAGTTTCTTATGTGGAACATAGTTTCCATTTTCTCAACCCATTGAGTCAATTCGACAACTCCTTCTATGCCTTTGAAGTTTAGAGGTTGGCACTTCATGAAGTCTGGGTAAGTGCACTCACGAGTGGCTCGCTCGTTTCTCCTAACACCTGTTCTTGAATTGTAGATGTCAATGCAATTTGTGTTTGCATCATGTGTTGCCAGTACAGTAGTAACGCCTTGGTCAATCATTGCCTTCAGCTGGGCATTAGTGACAGATGTGGTGGTAGGGGTTATGGTTGTTGTTTCTAGGTTTAACCTCGTGGTCCTTTTCATTGGTGCCATTTTCTTCAAATCATAAGAAAATATAATACCCGTTAGATTTCATAAAATCATAACCATGACATGACATATACATAATATGTAAAAAGAGATCACAACACGCAGTGAACTATACAACTGAATTGAATATTAACAATAGATAAGCTAAATCGACATTCATTCATAATAAATTCGATTACAGACGTGACATAATACAACCATTCCATATATAAATTGGAAAACATACATGAATGGTTCAAATACAAAACGATCACTACGATTAGGTTACAAGATAAAAGAATATATACAACCTAAAGCCATACTAGCCGGGAGTTACCCATAATACTTAGTATGTTGTACAAAATAGCTTGCCATAACAAGATTTATGAACTGCTACCAGCCTCCCCTAGTGTATCTGGCTGTGTCGGACCCTTAGCAGGTCTCTGCTGACTCTCGAACTCTGTCATCTGGGTCTGAAGTCTCTTCAATAGCTTTAGTGCCTCAATGAACTGTGCCTGTCTCCTGCGGTCCGCTGCCAGCAACTCTATAATCGTCGCCTGTCTCATGCGGTCCGCTGCCTACAACTCTATAATCACTGCTTGTGGACCCAATACAGTAGTACGCAGTGACATAACCTCTGAACGTGCAAGATCACTAGCATCATGGGTCATCCCCAAGCCTCTCAAGACATCCTAGCCTCTATCTCCATCAGTAGAGTTATACGAGCATGTGCACGCCTATCCCTATATAGCATGTTGAGCCGACCAACCATCAGTTGTCGCTCAGTCTGCTCATCATCCAGTCTCACGTAAATCTCATCTGTATCCTGTCTGACAGTAGTGACAAAGTTGGTCATCCTCCGACCTAACTCTGTCTCATCAGTCGTTGGTGCCCTTGGCATGTCTACCAGCATCTCATCCTAAGTGTCGGTGATCCTGTAACTGACATCTCTCTCTAGATCCCGCATAATATCCCTGTCTATAGTGGCAACAAAACCATTGTCCGCCCTGAAACCTCCAGGAGGTCTAGCAGTGGGGACAGACGAGCTCTCTCCTATGTCATATCTCGGACCTAGAGCGATACCTAACCTCTTTTGAGGTGGTAAGGTAACCTCGGGTCTGTCTACTCTACGGTCAGTAGAGAGTAGATGCAAAGGTGGTGATGAAGTAGGTAGCGGTATGGGTAAAAGCGGTGGTGTTCCTAATGGTGGGGTACCTGACGGTGGTGTATCTGCTCTAGTGTGGGAGAGTATGATTTGTGGCAGTGGTGAATGGGAAGTAGATGGGGCCTCAACTCTTAGTCGGAACATCGTAGCTCGATAACCCAACGAACGAATAGGACTAGAAGGTGGTGGAAATGATACATGTAAGGGTGGTGATAGTATCAGGGGTAGTAGTGGAGAAGGAATCTGAGGCAGTGGTGATGACCATAGGGAAAGTGGTAATGGTGGTGGAGTAGGTATAGCAAGGAGCCTGGCAACCTCCGTATTAGACCAAAATGGTGTAGGTGGCTCATCTTGGATTGATATCCTAGCAGTAACGCGGTAAGAAGGATGTGGTGGTGGTGTGGCCGCAGACTCGTCGGTCTTAAACGGCTGAGTCTCCTCAGTAGATGAGGCCTGATCAACAGCTGGTAAAGCAACAGCTGTAGAGTCGATAGGAGTTGGGTGCTTCTCCTCCTCATCCCCTTCAATATCAACATCATCATCCTTGTCATCATCGGATGACTCATCCTCATCATCGCCATCGTCTCCTCCGTCGGCAGGATAATCAGTCGGATCCTCCTCAGGGTCCTCATCATCATCCTCCTCAAGATCTGACCCAGGAACATAGCCTGGCGAATCAGCAGTGGGTGAGAGAGCAGCAGGCAGGGGCTGCTCCTCAGCTGGGAGTACTTCATCCTCTTGTGGCATGAACTCTGGATAAACTGGCTCTGGAACAAAGTCTGGTAAATGTGGGTACTCAGGACCCGACACATA
>BQNB010093505.1:0-26351 GCA_026074375.1 Tanacetum coccineum | reverse complement strand
AGGAAAAGGAACAAAATGGTTATTAACCAATGTATATTAGGCTAATGGGAGACATTAAGTACCAATCTTAATTAACCAAGAGATGTACATGTCCTTAAAGATAAAAAAATGAAGATTTCTAGTGAGTTTAGTACCCATTATTCGGCCATAGTGGAGATTTCATAGGAATTGATTTAATTTTTATGTTTCAGGTTTCAAAGTGGGTATTGGTTTGAGTCTAGGTAAGTCTAGGTATTTCTGGGGTGTGTTCAAATGTATTTTATTGCGAAACGTAACCCTTTTACGTGACTAATAAAAATAAAACCAAGTTTATAATTATCATTTTAATAATTATATATTACTTAGTTTATGTAAACCTAAATTTATTTGATGACCGTTTACATTAAATGATTATTTCTAGTCTACGCGATTTAGCTTAAAAGTAAATATTAAAAGTAAACGCGTATCAGACTAAAATAAATAGTGACGAATAATAGGATTCGTAAAAATGTTACATTCTATGCTAGCAGTATTAATAGTTGAACTAACAGTGTTAATATTGTTAGTAGTGTTAACACTTTCATCCTGCTCTTGATTAACTCTTGACTCCTCTGTATTTGGCACCTCCCTATCTTTATTCTCTAGATGTTCAGCATCCATCTTTTCCTCCTCCCCTGATGGTTTGAATCCAGCATCAGGAGAATCCTTAGAACTAGAAGAGAATGGTGGATTTTGAGTCAAAAATGGTAGCCGTATGTAATTTTTGCCAGGTACTGTCTCCACTCTAGCTTTACCTGCATTTTCACATGCTTTTGTACCTGTAATACCATTAGATTGATTCCCTGCAACAACTGGCTCATAATTCATAGATTTTGTTAGTATATCAATATCAAAAAGCCATTCTAGTCCACTCCCTACAACATTAGATTTATTTTCAAGAAAAGTAATGTGCAATGTCTCCTCTACTATTCTGGTTCTACTGTTAAATACTCTAAATGCCTTGCTATTCACAGAGTATCCAACAAAGAATCCCTCATCAGCCTTCCTATCAAATTTACCTAGGGGATCTATGGTATTAAAAATAGTAACAGGACACCCAAATGGTCTCATGAAACTTAAGGTAGGTTTTCTACCTAGAAAAAGTTCATAAGGGGTCTTGTTATGAGGCTTAATTACTAATACCCTATTTTGGACATAACAAGGAGTATTAACTGCTTTAGCCCAAAAGGTAGTAGGTAACTTTGAATCAGCTAGCATAGTCCTAGCAGCCTCTATTAGTGTTTTGTTTTTCTTTTTAGCTACTCTATTTTGTTGTGGAGTCCTAGCAACACTAAATTCTCTCTTAATCCCTTTCATCTCACAGAACTGATTCATTTCCTTATTCTTAAATTCAGTTCCATTGTCACATCTGATTATTTTGACTCAGTGATTTATTTGATTTTCTATTCATGTTATAAAAGCCTTAAGGATTCCAGTGGTCTCATCCTTAGTTGCTAAAAAGAAAACCCGACTAATCTACTACAGTCATCTGTGACAACTAGCAGTACACTCTTTTCATTATACTCTTTACAAAAGTTGGACTAAATAAATCCATGTGCAACATTTGTAAAGGTTGGCTGATTGAGCTCGTAGTTTTGGTCTTACAATAGACTTTATGTTGCTTTCCTTTCTGACAAGCAACACATGTATGATCATTTTTAAAAATCTTTGAAGGTAAACCTCTTACAAGATTTCCCCTCATAACTTTGTTCATAGTTTTGAAAATAATAGCCCCAGCCTCCATAACCCCAAAGATTAGACTCATCTAATATGGCCTTTGCAAAGAGACAAGTTATACCTCCTTGAGGAACAACATTCCTTAAATTAACACTGTACATGTTATCCTTTCTAGGAACTTTAAGCAAAACATAATTCTCATTAGTTAACTTAAAGTCAGAAGACAGAACAACACATTTAGTGTCAGTAAAAAGGACATTGTTCTTCTTGTCACACATTTGTGAGACACTAAAAAGATTAAACTTAAGCTCCTTAACAAAGTACACATCTTCAAAATCCATTTTTCCTGTCCTGATTTTACCTTTTCCAGTAATCTTACCTCCTTTGGAGTTTCCACTAAAGGCAACAAATCCACCTTCAATTTTTTTATAATCTGAGAGGTGGGACTTATTTCTAGTCATGTGCCTAGAGCACCCACTGTTAATGACTCCTTTTTTTTGCAACTCTAGCTGTGGATTGACCTGTACAAAAAGTGAAAAAATAATGCTCACATGGGAACCTAAGCCATTACAGACTTGGATCTGCCTTATGCATCAACATAGTTAAATCTTTTAAAGGACATTGATGCACCATTGTTTCTGGAGACATGGTCTAAAATTTTTTGTTTTGGTCTCCAAACCCAACATGCTGAGGCCTTAACAGCATTAGCCTCATTTCCTTTATTATCACTTACTAATGCTTTTGGCCCAACAGTAGTAACATTTTCCCTATACAGTAATAACTTTTTCAATGAAATTACTGTTCTTATTGTTGTATATTTGTTAAAGGGCCTTCTAAACATCATATGTGCTGCTATTAATACATATGATGCTGGACTTTTGCACTAAACACCAGTTGGTATTAGGTGTAGGCATATTAATTGGACTTGCAGAATTAACTGATATTGTTGCATCATGAAAAGCTTTGCCTAGCAATATAAAAGTGTTTTACAGTCCATAGATTTCATTAAGACTACACTGGAACAAACTTTTCTTTTTGGATGAGGGTGAGTATTCTTTGAGAATTTTGGAGATTTCACCCTTCAAGCATTTGTTCAACAGGTTTTTCCACCATTTTCTTTCCATAGTAATCACAATCTTTGATCAAATAACTGCCACATACATAGCAAGCTTTATTTTGTAACTCAAAATTACTTCCTAATTTCTAAGTCATCAAATTATTCCAGTTTCTCTTGTTACCATCTAGACTATTTGACAATTTTCCTAGATATTTTAGCCTTGCTTATTGTTCTCTACCTTCTAACGACTCCCCTAGTTGATTTCCAATGCTCATAAGATTGTAACAAATTCTACTTTAAGCATTACTAGGTTTTTCTATGTCCACAGTCTTAGACTCGTCTCATTCCATATCACAACTGTCAGATATTCAGGTCTTTAATAAGTGGTCTCACTAACATATAGGTTTTTGACACACTAGTACTTAACTTATTATTAAAGTGCAGCTAAAGTACACAAGTTGATTGACTCACTAAAATACTATTTATTCCATTATCAGCAGTACCAAAATCATGGTTTTTATGGGTTCATGAAGTTCCCAGTATAGGGAGGGGGAACAACATGATACCCTTCACCTGTTTTGTACCTATCATTCACCTGACTATCAAATACTTGACTGTCAAACACTTGACTATCATACCCCACACCAGACTTGAACTTATCACATATTTGACTATCTCAAACTTTTCTAAGGTAAGTTTTAAATCATCTCTTTCTTTTTCTAGTTTTTCAAATTTCTTTCTACTCTGTAGTGGCAATATCCCTCAACAAAATATCAAGTTTTAAAATCTTTATGAACCTCGTCAAAAACAGCACTCATTCCTTTTTATACACATCTAGTCTAGCTTCTACAGATTCTAGACGTGCTTTATAAGCTTCCAACATTAATTGAGAACTTATTAAAATCTTTTATTAAGATTATCATAATGTTCTTTTTAGAGTTTCAATAAGATTTTAAACATGCTTTAGAACAAGTTGATACCTTAGTGTCTAATCTTGAAGAACTTGAAAAAGTATAGGCCATAAGTGCAAAATTGGTAGGTCCTTCTTTAGCCTGGTCACTCCAATCATACCCAATTCCATCACCTAAGATACCTACATCATATTTGAAGTTAGTTTTCCTTAACTGGCTCAAGTCCTTCTTGTTGTCTCCCTATTTTTACTATCTTGATTCTTAGGTGCCCTACATTCCCTAGCAAAATGACCTCTTCTGTGGCAATTATAGCATTCCACCTTGGTCTTGTCAAAGCCAATGATATCAGTCCCATTAACACCTAGATTCTTCATGTCTCTGAGAAGTCCCAAGCTCCTATTATAGGTCAGCATTCCATCTGCACTTCCAAGTCTATCTCCTATAAATCATCAGGATTAATTTTGCTTTAGTCTTCCTTTGTCCAATGTAAATTGTTAGACTGACTATCAAAGAAGGAGTATATCATAACACACACTACAGACTAGTCAACATTTGGTAAAGTAAAGCATTATTCTTAGAGTTAGCACAAAGCAGAAAAACCAAGAGCGTCTTTAACCTGCTTCATATGGTGCTGCTAGTGATATTGGAAACACAAAAGCTACGTTTTTGTGTATTTTGGATTGTGCAAATGACCCCATGAATGTTAGCTTCATAAATCTTCAGATTGTTTGTACAAGTCATCCAAGTTAATCATCCAACTCATGTTTGTTTCCACTCTGATTGCAGACTACTAATAAGTTATAGATTCACAATCTTCTTGAGAATAGTTTCTCCATGAATCACTAGTTTACTGATCAGTTTTTGCAGCCTATCAAGATTATGGTCAAGTCCTTCTGAGCTTTTCCATTGAAATTCTAAACGATGTTTAAGAAGTGTTTTTTATGTACTTTCTTTGACCTAAATACCTCCCAAACCTCTTCCTATAGCTTCCATCAGAGTCTAAGCACTTTTGTAAGGTGTTGAACATTAGTTTGGGAAAAAAAAAAATGTTTCATTAGGAGAGAGCCATCAATAGAGTAACCGACATGCCATTAATTCATTCTTCCCTTGCTAGCTTCTATTCTACAATGTAGTAGGAGTTAATGATGTCTCAACACCATCAACATTCTTTGTTGGCAAGTGGAGTCACCATTTAAGATAACTTCCAAAGAACATAATCAGTCATTAAGAAGGTACGTATTCGATCCTCATCATCAAAGCTCAAATTCACCATGGAATTGAGCAAGCTTGGAAGTTTTGCAAGCAGTAACCACATAACTTGTATCAGAAACTAAATCCATAATTTCTTGAAACAAATAGATCTTGTGTGTAGAATAGTTCTTCTTATTCAAAGTTTCTCAAACATGTCTGATACCACTTGTTGATCCCACTTGAATAGATCTTGCTTAGCTTGTAGAAGGCTTAGTTGTATTGAATAAATCCAAGACAACTATGGTAGAAACTTTGATTGAATATATCAAAGACTATGCGGAATCTAGTCTCTGATACTAAGAAGAACAAGCAACAAAACAGTGACAAGATTGTCTAATACCAAACTTTAAGCCTCAATATATTAATACGAACACTCTTGATAGTGTTAGGGTTATACAAAACCTTGAAGCTATAAATGACTGAATATGAAAATGAGATATATGAACTACATGCCCTAGGGTCTCCTTTTATACACCAAGGAACCCTAATGGGCTTACAACGCGTTTTCTACTCATACATATCTTTTCCTAAAATATCTCAAACATATATCTTAGCAGTAACGAAAGACAACTAACAGGAAACTGTAAAAACTAAGTGTAACAGCAGAAACTCTTCTAGCAGTAGTAACATTTTGTACTGGCAGTACTAATATTACACTAGCAGTAGTAATGACTTAGAACTTTTTCTTCAATCTTGAGCAGCAGCAGTAACTCCAACTAGCAGTTGTAACTTGAACCAGCAGTAGTAAAAGTTAAGAATCCTTTTATTCCCAAAAAATTGGTATTGCCAAAAGAAGGGAAAGACCAAGCTTACTCAAGCATATTTAGGAGGTCAAGCTTTTGAAGTCATTAAACCTTTCTACCCGAACGTCGTTCATCTTCAGTTTCAGATGGAAGAGTGTCACAAGATGCTTACAGATTAGATTGACTGGGCTAATCCAGAAGGTGACCAAGTCAGGATTGATATTAGCAAACCTCTACCTCTTAGTGGTCCACCAGGTCATGTCACTATTCAAACTCAATTCTTTTTCAATAAAGACTTGAATTATTTGTGTTATGGTTGTAAAGGAAGCAGACAATCTTAGATCAATTTCCAAGATGAAAAGTGCTTATTATCATGCTTTAGACTTGAAACTACTCATGCCTGAGCATATGTGGATCGATGACGTCTGCACCTATGACATAAGTGCCTCTTATGGTATCTCTCATTAGTGGTTTAATCGTCAGAAATTCTACATTGACCGACATACAGCCGAATCAAGCCGCAAGGTAGTCAAAACTCACATGCGTATACTCAGTGTTGTTAGAATAAAAGCCTACTCTCGCTACTGGTACGACTACCTGAAAGAGATCACACTGCGCAGAGTTGATCATCAAGAATACACGATTGCCGAAAAGGACTTCAAAAACTTATATCTCAGTGACTTTGAAGACCTGAATCTGCTGCTTCTTCATGGTCATCTAAATCATCTTCTTGGCTCAGACAAACGTATGCTTTCTACTACTGTCAATCTATGGACACGTAACTTAGTGATTTGACAGCGGGTTGAAGACCACCCTCAGGCATTGAGAGCTACCAGAATATTTAATCTCACTAAACCAAGATGGGATGCAATTGGCTACAATACAAGCATGACTATATTAATCGATTGAGTTGCCTCGTGCAGTTGTGTTCCTGTTAGAAACAATGAACGAAAGATTCATGAGGTTTAATGAGATTACAAATTTAGTGATGGTTACATTGACAAATATTTTGGAAGCACTACATTACAGAGTTAAGGAGTAAAAGGTTAATTGGTTCAATCCAAGTATGAACACGCAGTTTTAGACTGATAACGATGTTGCAAGGAGCATGGAATTTATACATGCCATTGAACGGAGACTCAAGACCAGAATGATCTTTCAGAACTTAGAATGCTTTGTTGGTGGTTGCGTACGAGATATTGACTATAGACTCCTTCAGAGAACCGAATGAGCACATCATCTCTACACTTCAGTCATATCTTTTGTTGTATATAAATTGTATCTTGTACATTATAGAGTATGTTGGCATTTAGTGGTTATTGTCTGTAATGAATTTTTTCATGAATTTTCATTAAAGATTCAAAACCCACCAAACATATCATACAATACACTAACCTATCCTATCATAGATTAAAAGTGAGCATTAATATGTTCCCCATTCCCGGCATGTGAATAATCAGTCACATTGCTCCCTCCCATTTTCTAACGTATCAAATCTATTGGTATCCCAAAATACAATGGGTTTTGAAGTTTTTGATAAGGGGAGAAAATGTGGATTTAAATATGAAAAACTGATAAAAATTATGATTTTTGTGAGACTTCATAGTGTATAACTCCCGACCTTCCTTATGAGTAAACATTTTCGTTTAATCGATGCACATGTTGAGGGGGAGCGTTTCTAAAAATTCAAAAACAATCGAGGTACTAAAAGCTTTGATATTTATATCACAAGTACCTGATTGAGTTTTTCAATTGGTTTTATGGCAAGGTGAACTGTATCAAAAAGACCGACCATGTATTTTAAATTTCACGAGATATAAGGTTGGTTAAGGGTAGGTATTAGTTCCATTATCCAGCCAGAACTAGAGGGTTCTACACCAGGGACAATCCACTATAAGTGTAAAGACCTTAAGGTATGACATAAACAGGAGTACAAGTGTGAATACGGGAATAATGCCGGGACTTGAGAAGAGGCTAGTACTGGAATAAAACCAATAAGGTACTAGTCCATGAACTCGTAAGACACAGAAGAGGGGTTGAGAATGAAAAAGAAATGTAAGATAAGGGTGTAACGAAAGAAGCCGCTCCAAATATCTTAGCATAAACCCGGGTCAATACATTGCTGTCAGCAACCACAAAGATGAATGCTGACATTGAAGACAGACATCATAGACCCAGTGATGCAATGCACAACCCTCCCTAGCCACTTAGAATATCTCAAAAGATTTTTGTTTCATTTCTCACAGAGACTAAACACGCTATCTATTGACTTTCTCATTCCGAGTTAGTTTATATTGAAAAGGTGGCAGTCCGCTCCACCAAAAAGCACAATCCAACACACAAAAAACCGGAAATCCACCAAAACAACGCAAAGAACACAAAAAAAAGCAATCCAACCAACTCAAAAAACAGAAAAAAAACCAAAAGCCTTTGATCACTAAAACCAAAACGGCACAAGTTGAAAATCTAGAGCCAAGAGAACAATCAATAAATCCTCATTACGATACTATTCAAATTACTTTATTCTTCACATAATGTGAAAACAAGGTATCAATAAAGACCTACGCATTATCCTTAAGGTTTAGCCAGAACATCTCGAGTGACACTTAAGTGTTCACAAAGTGAAAATGGAAATCCTGCTGAGCCAACATCAAACAAGCGCATGGTAGGTAACTAGAAATTCCTTAATGCGTCAAACTTGTGACACTGGATATCGAATTGGTCCAGATTATGAATTGACGATTGATGAATTTTGGTAAAAGCTTAACACTCTCGATGTGTCATAAAAATACTTTCTCAAGTGACACGTCGATTGATTTTCAAATCTATTTTCCTCTTCAATCGGTAAGATAATAACTGACCGATTCACTCTTATCGTGATGTCTGCTTTGAGACGTTCCGATTAAGAGATCATGCAAGTTAGGTGATTCTGATGTTCATACATTGGAAGATCCGACACTTATACTAGAAATCCTGTCAAGGATATTCTTCTTAAGATTGAATCTACCTGATCACAAGTTGGTCCTCACAGGATCTGGAGGTTAATCCAACCAAACCCTCGGGCGATATAAAAGCCATATTCTTCCACAAGCTTTATGGCAACTTTTTATGACATGGTTCAATAAAGATGGGAGATGGAGGAAACCTCGTACCAGTGCGTCATTTCATAACCCATGCTCATACTCGACAATACATCAAATGCCATCCATGAAAGTTCAAGCAATGTTTCAAAGCTTCCGCAACTCTGATATCAAAGTTCTCTCGAAGTGATCAAGTATTAAAGTAACTTTAAGAACGACGAATAATCAAGCTTTCACCATTAAGAAAGGTATGAGCATGCCAGTCCAGTTGTCACAAGCACAGGACTGCCAAAAGACCACAAGTTGATGATCAGAGATTAGATTTGGCTGATGATCTCAAAGAAGCTCAAGATCACATATCACATTCAATCACAAGCCACATGACAAAAATCACTACCTCAAAGTACAAGATGTTACCTGAAGAATCAAATGATTACAGCTGAACACAAGATCAATCCAAAGATTTATATGAATCTTAAGTTTAAGTATTTTCCTGGGTGAGACCTCCCTTAGGGGGAGATTGTAGATAATAAGAAAAATACTCATCACCCCGTGTTAATGTATCATTGTTATCGAGCTCGTATTAATCGCTTAATGTGCAAATGTTTAAGTAAAATCTGGGTCAGGCTATAAAACCCAACGTGTAAGCCATACCATAGCCTAAGGGCTAGTTTTGTAAGCACCTATATAAGCCTCTTCCATGCCTTGGAAGAGGTGGTTAGTCATTTCATTTACATGTTAAACTTTCTCTCTCTAGAAAGCTTTTCTCTTATTTTCTCTCTCTAGATTTAGCTAATCCATCTATCTTCCATTATGTTATGATTTCTAATATCCTACATAAAGGATATCATACCCTTTCTAGTAAGTTGAAACCCAGATTTCTCGAAAACAAGTAAAATCTACTTGGAAGAGTCTAGACACATTCTGATAAGCGAACCTTAGACGATCTTGAAAGAACGAAACATGAGACATAATATATGGGACCCATACCTCCTATAAAACTAGCCATATTAAATAGAATAACCAAGGAAACTATATATTATTGAATACCTTGGAACATTCTGTTGACATGTCGTGAACTGGATCATATCTGAACACCTGACCGAGATCTTGTAGAGCAAAATCTTAGGAAGGACTATCGAACTGTAAATAAAATGGAGAAACCTACCGTAGCGATTGACCCTGATCCATTGTTACCTTGGGAAACTTAAGAGGAAAACTTTATGAACTAAGTCTCTAGAGAAATCAATAGAAATCTTACTTTAGAGGTTGAGTCAATCAAGGAAGTCAGTATGTTTTGTTAAGGTTTTGGAACTTTTCGTCATCATTATACCTGTATGAAACATGAACTGTAATTTTAGGGAGAAAATTCTTTAAGAGGGTTAGACTATGATAACCGGTAACTTTTCCTAGATCTTGGTATTTTAAAAATACTATGTTTACGAAAACTTCGCTCTTCGATCTTGTTAGTTCTTTTAGGAAAAACTGAAAAGTTGACTTTTGTTAACTTCTCTTGTGTAAAACGGTTATGGTCAACCGTCCATCGAGTATCTTGTTAGTAAATCTATGAATCTTTTGAGTCAGAACTTTCATGATCTTAACGTTTGTGTTATCATTTTATTCTTTAACAACTGTGAAGATTCCACTTCAGAGCGAAAAACCATCACGCAAGCGCGTACCGCACGACGGTAAAACTAAAGTATATCCAGTTACTTGGAGTGATGTTACTAAAATGTATTTTAAAAATAATTTATTACATGAATCTTATAGCGGTTACCTTAAAATGTTCATCTTAGGAGCTAACCGTATCGGAAACTAGTCAGGAAAATGGAAAACTGCGCGGGTTTAACAATTAAGTAAATAAATGACTAAAAAGCAATTCTTGGTCGATCTTAAGACATCTTAACGCATTTTAGTATGATGTGTCATTGTGTAGGTGTTATTTTATGTATCAAGTTTTACTATTTATTTTATGCCGGCTATACCTAAAAATAACACTTTAACGGGCAGTGTACCCGGTCGGTGGTAGTTTCGTTGGTAAGTAGGGTGCTGATCACTAAGAACGAGAGCATTAATATCTAATCTGTTAGTATTTTAGTTATTCGAGTTAAACATAAAACTAATGCAAAAAGGGGGTTTCAGCCTGAGAGACTGGCATGATTTTATGTATCTAACCTAAGGTTTTGATGACAAGTTAAGCAATAAACACACACAAGAAGATGAACAAACGATAAAGGAGCAGTCAAGAACTAATGTAAGGAAAACATATCAACCATGAATAATCCGATAAAACACAGGTTTATTTATTTAGTGCAATGATTGTCTTATCTCAAAGGGCATATCATTCCTAGACTTAGGCGGTACTTCTTCCTAAGACCTAGACACGCTAATTCTATCACAATTACAACGCATCCGCATAAAGCAACATTGTTGAATATAATCTAAAACCATAGGAGATTAATATGGTGCTCTACTAAACCCTAGCTCATTGAGACTTAACCCATTACTGCTATAACGGCTCATTATATACTAGTAGTCCACATGTCTCGAGTCCCTACCAATGGAAATAAGAACTACTCGATGATACCAAGGTCACCTTATGGCTTAACTACACCCAAACAACACCGAAGTTGCAGCGCATTAAATATGTAGGAATAGACCTAGTTGAATGATAGGTCGCATACTTATAATAACTAACTGAGTATCTAGGTTTAGAGGGGGGGAAAGGGAGATGAGCTGATACAGCGATATCCTTAGATACGGATTGAACGCATATTAAAGCACATAAACGAGTATCATGCGATAAACATAATCAACAATCAACGATAAATTAAGCAATCATATAAACAAACCAAACATTAGATATTCATAAACATGGTTGATACCTAAAGGTATCACCTGATAGTCATTGTAAAAATACAGACGATTTCATATATGAACGATTAAAGAAAGGAAACCTTAACCGAATGCGTATTTGGTTGTGCGAAGATTATAAGAGTTTTCCTATGATCTTGAGGCTCTTTTCTGACCTTCTATGCTCTTCTATTAGTCTAATAGTCAACTTGGTTGTTTAGATTCACTTGCATACCCTAAAACTGAGTTATGGTCGTCTATTTATAGGGTCTGTAAATTGATCGAATACATCATATCGAGCGATGTGGGATACGGCATATTGGGGATTTCTTGGAGTAAGGACCACGTTTGATATCTTCTAGAATATTTTGTTACTATAATGTGAATACGGTGTATTGGTCTTCTCTAGATACGGCGTATTGATCTTGTTTCCTCTGTGGTCTTTATGAAGTGTAGGCACGGATATGCCATATCTTCTTGCTGGATACATCGTATTGAGGTAAAATCAGTTGGTTCTTCTTTGTTGACAAAGTATTATATATGACGTATCGTTGATGTGGATACATCGTATTTGATGTGTCGTTGTGTGTGGTATATTTTTTAGATTCAAGTTTTTCAATTATATTTTGCCGACTTAACCAAAAACAACACTTTTAACGGCAGTGTACCTGTCGAGTGGTAGATTCGTGGTAAGTAGGGTGTCGAACACTTAAAGCGAGGTTAAATCTCTCAATTTATTAATATTTTGGTTTACTAATCTAAGTTAATTCTAATCTAGGTCAAACATATGCTAATCCTATGTTAGTTCTAATCCTAACTCTAACTGGTAAAAGGGGGGACCAGTCCTGAAGTCTGGCCGGTTTGGTGATGACTACAAAACTTCAAGACACTTATCCCTTGCAAGCAAATTAACAGAAGATAAAAGAGCCGCCAAGCCTTATGATAGAAAACTGTATTAGCCATCATTAATCCGATTAGAAGTTGGTTTGTTTATTCAGTGCAATGATTACTTATCTCGAGGTGGCATATCATTCTTAGACTTAGGCGGGACTTCATCCTAAGACCTAGACACATTAATTCTGTCACAATTAAAGCATCCGCATAAAGCATCCTTATTTGCTGATTATAATCTATCTTAGGGATTAAAGCAATGGTGATCTTGTTAAACCCTAGCACATAGAGACTTTACCCACCTTACTGCTTAAGGAAATTTATACCTAGTATCCACATGTTTAACTATCCGTGGTATCAGAAAGTTATTTGTTGAATATATCTAGTTCACCTGCTAGTCAACTTTTTTAATAAACCAAAGCAATTTCCGTTAACTAGTTAAAGACCCAGAAGCGTATACTTAGGCACAATATTAGAAGGACATTACTTGATGATCCTATATTCCTAGAAGATGTATAAATCCCCTATATGGAGAGCTATCCCGGCATCCTAAGAGTACTTGGTCCGTCATCACTAATCCAGTTGAATGATAGGTCGCATACAAAACACATAAACAAGTATAAATGTATAAACAAAACAAGCATTACAACGATAAATTAAGAAAATCAAGATATAAACATAACCAAACATGCAGATCTCATAATAAACGCTAAATACCCGAAAGGTATATAAGCCTTCAACATCATAATTAATACAAGAGTAAAGGCTAGCCAAGGTATACTAACCGAGTTAACGACTCTACCAAAAACTGAAACCGATTACAAAAGTATATGAAATCTACACGTATGTCTCCTATGGATTGGAATGTTTTTGCGGACCTTTTCTCTCTTTTTCTCATATTTTTTCTAAAATTAACTTATAGTGGTTTAGGTATCAAGTAAATATGATTTTTTATCACACTAAACTCGTTTTGAGTTTTGTATTTAATAGGGTGTGAGATCGGTGTCGATACCGGTGTAATCCAATGCGTTGGATAAAGGCGTATTAAGATTTCTTCTTGGAGTAGGGACCACGTGAGACATCTTCTAGAATATTTTAATCCCATATAGCTTGAATACAGCGTATTGCCTTTCCTAGATACGGCGTATTGGACTTGTTTCCTTCGTGGTCTTTGGTGTGTGCAAGCACAAATACGCCGTATCTTCCTTGATGGATACAATTATTGGTAGTCCATAATAGTAATACTTCAAATATCCTTCGTTTAAGCTCTAGAATGCCATGCCTTTTAGTCAAGTTTCACCAATATACTATACCTACTATATTGCAAATCTCAAATATAAATGATTTAAGTAAAAATTCTTTGCAATAATTACACAACATGGGTGATTACATTGGGATAAATGATGGGGATTTCTATAAAATAGAACGTTATTTGATGTCATCAATATCCTCCCACATGAATCCTACTTGTCCTCAAGAAGGCTTTAGGAAGTCGCGAGCTAAAAATTATCCCTAAATTATTTTCTGTTAAAGCATTTAATTGATCTATACAATACACAACCAAACACCCTCACTAAATAGGAAGATGAAAACACTCAAATCAACTCACTAATATTAGTGTAAAATGTAACTATTCTCTCAATTGCTCGGCTCGTCACGACGAGTATCTAATCAATAAGCTTGGCAAGGATACACATCTCCACGCTAAAGAAAGGAGTAACAAGTTTATAAGGTAAATATGGGTTTATAAGATAAGGAGCTTAGGGTTGATTATTCTGTAGATCTTTCATACCGAAAGTGCCACTCTCAACAAGCATCTGAAGCAACAACCCTACAAGGCCATAAACGACAGAATAAGACATTGAGTTCGATCACATCCTCATTCGAATTTAACCAACATTAGGATAAAGAATAATATAGGGTAGGGACCGTTTCTCTAACTTTCACCAAAAGTCGTAAACCAACGATACAGCTGAGACATGCATACATGGCCTTAACGACGGAATAGCATGCCATGCTCGTACAAATCCTCATTTCGCGTAAAACCACGCCCCCCGCGGGCTAGCATTAGGAAAGAGAAGTACATTGTTGTTAAATAAAAATTACGAATCAAAATATAGATTAATTTCTAAAATAGAAGTCGCTAAAAACACTTTTTTTCCCCCGAAACGGAAGGGGGATGAAAACGAAGTCCGTAACCATGATAAAGAAGACAATTTACAACGTCTGAATCATAGATCAAATACAACAACCTATGTTGGCGTTCCCTTAACCTCAACTTCCCCAATCACATCCCATACTTTACATACTTTACAAGGCAAGTGCAATATATTCCACTTTATACAAATACTTTGCATCATCGATTTGCTATCAACGAAAATCGATCCTTCGTGTAATTCCTCGTAGTTTGCGAAACTATTAACTTCCAAACTTTCCTTCTCTTTTTGATCGATTTTTCTAATTTTTTCAATTTTTTTTGCTAACACTATACTACGAAACTCGGTGTAATTTCACCATCTTTACGATCATAATAATTTCGGATAATTCCTTCGATAATTTCTTCATTCTTCGGACGTACCATTAATTGCGATGGTAGTAAAAATACATGAGTTTTGACTATAATATACATTCCCATTTGCGATGTGCAAATTCTTCCAACCGTACCAAAGATAGAAAATTTTGACACAAGACTCGGGAAATACAAACTTTACACTTTAAGCAACTAGCAACTGTAAAATAAACATAATCTAACAGGGTAGGCTAAGGTGCTAAAGGTGCAAACAAAACAATTGTGTAACATCCGGGAAGTTTTTTTTTTTATTATTTTTTTTTTCTTTAGCGGAATATTAATAGACATATTTTAATCCTTTGACTTTTCGAGTCTGACTTAGACTTTTTGGCATTAGGTCTTTTAATGTCAAATAAAACCGATTACCGTGTAACTGTTAAAATTTTTGAACATATTTCCAATAATAAATCGAATTTATATTACTCACCCTCGAGTTACAAGTTATTTTTTAACTTATTTGACTTGAAAACGAAAAAAATATATATTAATTAATAGTTGATTTATCAAAAACGAACCACTAAAGCACGTTTTCCCACGATCGGATACCCTAAAGAGCAATTTGATGTAAAAACGATATTGTCATACAACTTTTTAGTTTACACTCGAGACTTTAAAAGCAAGCAGAAGAGGGAAAATACAGCCTTGCAAAGTTTGAAAACTGCACGACCAAAGGTAAGTAAAGGAACCACCGACACACCAAGAATAATTAAATTTTATTTTTAATTCTCACTATTTATTTAATATAAATAATAAATAAAATCATTTAATATTTTACTTATTTAAGCATGTTGAATAACGCGAATATCCGAGTTAAAATTTCATATTTATTTTAACCGAGTCACTAAATAAATAACGAACATTTTTATAAATGTTATAAAAATAATTTATGAAATATTATCAAGTAAATATCACCATTTTTATCAGAAAAGTGATTTGGAAAACAATGGCGCAAGTTTCGTATTTTGAATCATCCGATAAGTGGCTCAAACGAGTCCCGAACCAATATTCTATAAAAGTTTCCAAAAAATTGCACCTTTAGTCCCTGTGGAATATTACAACCAATAACCATAAACTAGATACACTTGTCATTTACTTTTAATTTTTAATATAAATAAAACTTTAATAAAACAAATTTCATTTCACTCTTTTATAACACACACCACTTCTCTCTCTCCCCCATATTTTTTGGCCGCCCCTCCGCCGCTGGCCAGCCGCCGGATTCCGGCCACCAACACGCCGTCGCCGCCGGAAAACTTTTCCGGCGGACTTTTTCGGCCGAATCCAAAAATACTCCTCGTGACCCGATCTATCCGATCCGCTATCTCACTCGCTGTCACGCGCCACCCCATCACCTCGTCATCACCACCAACGCCACCACACCACTTTCGCACCGTCATCATCATCATCACAGCCTCTCCATGACCACCACCCACTCACCGCCACAACCTCCGCCCCCTTCCTTTCGGTTGCTGCCCCACGTCAGCCTCCACCCCACCGCCAACACCTCCCCACCATCTCCACCACACCCTCACTTTCGTCTCCACCATAACCGCCACGCACCACGGGTGCGTTTGGTTGTAGCAGTCACCCAAAGGGGTGCGTTTTGGTTCTTATAACACCACAAGGGTGTCTGTGGTTTGTCTCGAGAACCAACAAGGGTGCGTTCGGTTTTGCACCATCATAGGGTGCGTATGGGTTTTGTTATAACACTACTAAGGTGTGTTTGTTTTGCGGTGGAAACAGCCAAGGGGCGTTTGTTTTGTGGTTATTACCAACAGCGGGTGCGTTGTGGTTTAATAGAAACACCACGAAGGGTGTTTGTTTCGGTGGTTCAGCAGCAGAGGGTGCGTCGGGTTTCGTGGTTTGGGTTTCAACACCGAAGAGGGTGCGGTTCGGTTTGTGTTTTTTCACCGCCAAGGGTGCGTTGGTTTGGCTGTTCAGCCACCCCTAGGGTGCGTTTGGCTGCCAACCACCCATAAAGGGTGCGTTTGTTTTTCTTAAAAACCCCACAGGGGTGTTTGTTCCGATGGTAAATCGCACCGGAGGGTGCGTTTGGTTTGAATAGAACCCCAAAAGGGGTGTGTCGTTTATTGGTTCACAACACCGAGAATAGGGTGGGTTTGGTGTTGTCTCGCAGCTAAGGGTGCGTTTGGTTTGTGTTCGGTTTGGAAAATAACCACAAGGGGTGCGTTTGGTTTGCTGAGTTACACCCAAGGGGTGTGTTTGGTTTGGTTGTTAGCGCCAACAGGGGGCGTTTGGTTTTGCAGTCGCGCACGTAAAAGTGCGTTTTGGTTGTGGCAGTCTTCCCGCACAAAGGTGCATTTTGTTGAACTAAAAACAGATTAAGGAGAGTGTTATTTGTTTTGGCGGAAAACAGATTAAGGGATTAGATTGGATAGGCAGATAACACCCCTGGGGTGCGTTTGGTTCTGCCCTAGCACCGAAGAGGGTGCGGTTTGGTTGTGGTTTTAAGCACCGAATAGGGTGCGTTTGATGTTGTAAAACCCCACAAGGGGTGTTTGTTTGTTCGGTGGCAGGAAAGCCGAAAAAAGGGGTGTTCGGGTTGGGTTTATATCACCAAAAGGGTGCGTTTGGTTTTATGGTATACACCCCGAGAGGGCGCGTTTGGCTGTTAAACAGCCGTAGGGTGCGTTTGGCTGTTAAAACAGCCCACAAGGGTGCGTTTGGCTTAACAGCCCACCCACAAGGGTGCGTTTGGTTGGCTGTTACCGCACACGGGTGCGTTTGGTGTTGATAAAAACCACAAAGGGTGCGTTTGGTTATGCAGAATTGCACAAGGGGTATGTTTGGTTGGGCAGATTTAAATAAAGGGGTGTTTGGTTTGGCAGTTAACACCCAAAAGGGGTGTTTGGTTTGGGTTAACAACCATAAAGGGCTGTTTGGGTTAACAGACACCGCAAAGGGTGTGTTTAGATACGGTTTTAACACCATAAGGATGTGTTTGGTTTTAGAGAGAGACGCAAAAGGCGCGTTTGGTTTAGCGAAACAACGAGGGTTCGTTTGGTTTATACACTTGACTAATAAATATAACACGAGACTTTATAAATTATAAATCGGAACTAAAATGGTGGTTAATGGTTAAATAAATATGATATTTATTAATTTGTTTAGTTATAAATATATATAAATATATATTTAAAACACGTAGATATTTTGCAACGCGCGGTTTGTTGAAAAGTGGAAAAGAAAACATTAGGTTTTATAAATATAGGAAACGTTATATAACCGGGAAGGCCATGACAAAATTTATATAACTTTTTATATTTAGTAATGTTTTACTAAAGCCTCTATTATTTTAGAAACCGATAAAAGGGACTAAGTTATATTTTAAAGATATAATAATTTGTATTATACAATAACCGGATAAACGAGCGAAAACTATACTTTTACCATGAGATAACTATTTTAGACACGACCCGTCGAGGAAACGAAATATAAATTTATAAAATATTATTTTATATTTTATAATTATCATCTAGAAAATAACATCATAATTGTTGTAAAAGACGTATGTCTACTTTTAAGCAAGGACTTCTTATTAACTATATTGGTGTCGAATTATTTGGTTTCAATCATTTACTCACACTTATTATATAATACTAGCAAAGCATTATATACGCCACATAAATCTTTGGATTGTTTGTCTTCGCTATATAATTCACGGTATGAGTTATATAAGGGTTATTTTTCATATGGAATATATAAAGAATATATTACATACTGTGCGTTTATCTTTCGATATATTTGATTTAACCAACCACCAAACTATTACAACTTTGAAAACTAAATCTTTATCAACGTGTCGCGTTGACATAACCATTCATCGGGAAACCCAAATTCATTATCCTAGGCTAGTGGGACTTAGCAGATAAGTTAAGCTGCAACTTCTTGATCGAGCCGCTTCGTCTTCCGTTGTGTCGGGCATATCAGATGCCTATCTGTCAATCGTTCTACAACATCAATGTGAGTTCATAACCTCGCTTTTCAATCTTTTGAATGTTTTATAAACCCGCGAGGGGGATACATGCTTGTCTACAAACTCTTATACTTACTCGGTTACCTTATAACAATGTGATTGTTTTTAAAGGATATTGTGAATTTATAGCTCCCCTATTTTTACTCGTTTTACATATATTTTGGGGTGAGCACATGCTTGTTTACAAATGCATATATATTGATGATTACCTGTTTGGTTTATATACTCATTTATACATCTCGCATGGAGATACAATACTTGGTTTAGTTTTTGAACGTAAACACATACTATACTTTTATGATTACAGATTAGCTCAGGTTGTATGTTACAAAGTAATTCAATGCTGAGGGTGTCCAGGTGGGGCATCCGGTGTAGGCACACGTAAAGTATGTTAGGATCTAGAACTAGATAGATCTTCTAGCCTTTGAGAATGTATAATACTTATGTAATCACAAGCACATACGTGAGAGACTCCATCAAATGTTTAGGCGGAAACTAAACAATTCAATAAAGAAGATGAGGGTGTCCAGGTTGGGACTTCCGGTTTAAGCACATGGCTATTATTTCTGTTAATCGGCATCAGTTTCAAGAGCCTTAGATAAATCGTATCATTGTTTTATACGCACATGGATAATAACTTGCCATGAATAAAGTGGCAAAACATACTTGGAAACATTTTACTATATATAATATATATATACTATATATATATATATATATAGATAGTATATTAAATATATATATATAAATATAATAATAGATATATATATAAATAATATAAACATCTTACATGCTTTGAAACAATTGTGACCTTTACAACGTCCAAACTTTACATTTTTGTGACTATTTGGGACTTTAAATGGTCATGCATACTTACTACTATTTGATTTCCAAAAATCATACATACATTTGTAAGTGAACATTTAAGATTATATAAATGGTCATCCACACATAACAGAACTTTGGTTCAACATTTATACTAAAAAACAAATCTATGAACTCACCAACTTTATGTTGACCTTTTTAAGCATGTTTTTCTCAGGTGAATTAGATGCTTGGATTATTTGATGTGCACTGGAGTCTAAACTGACAAGATTTTCATTCATGGTATCTACATACATACAAGTGATCAAATCCTCGTGTGTTATTCATCAGCTTTTCATTGTGAATGCTATTATGGGACAACATTATATCAATTTCAAGAAAATCACCGATACTTTCAACGACACCTTAAGAGTGTCGTTCTCCGTTGTACTAGCGCTGTGGAATTATTGAAGTAACGCCCCCTCGGACATACTTCCGCTGCGACACGCATTTTTGGGGGTGTTACAGATTGGTATCAGATCACTGGCTATAGAGAACTAGGTTGCATATTTTACCCTAGACTATAGCCGTTTTCGCAAATATTGCATCACAACAAACATTTTCAAAGAGCATACACACTACTTGCTTACAATGCTTAGTTACTTATTACCTTAAGTGCATACCTGACATACATATAATTAATATATTATGCTTACATCTTTTGCGAAAATCTCATGATTTTTATATAAGAGTTAATTATATAAATACCAGAGCATTTCTCAGACATTGTAAGTTATACAATGGTCTCATCTTACTTCTTAGACATTGTGAGTTGCACAATGGTCTTATTTCGTTCTCAGACATTGTAAGTTAAAACAAAGGGTCTCTAAAGGAAATTATTTTTTCTCATACTTTAATACTATATTGGTTTGACACGGAGACCGTCTAATTCTGTTTACATGGACGTTTATGATGACTCAAAGTATATTACAAGGTCTGAATTGCGGGACTTGTAATATGATATATTGATATGATTAGATTGCTATGTAACAAAGCCCGTCACAGTTCAGTTTAACATGGGATTTAATATAAACTATAGTATTTACAAGTCATTAATGGCGGACTTGTAATAGGAGGATTTATATGATAATTGCTATGATTGACTCGTTCATAAAGACTTATACCTGGTTTACTTTAACCGAGTACTCATGGACATATCTTGAACTCTAGGTCGATTTCTCTGATAGTTTGACTCCCCGTCTCCGAAGACGAATTTTAAACACTCGTCCCATACTCATTAGAAGCACATGCATCGTCATGTTATCCATACACCTGAAGTTATGTAGTCGCTATTGCATCGGAAATTATTAAGTAGATGATTTAAATCTCTTTATTTGAAAGGATGGATTGTTAAAATCCCCGAACCATAACTTAACATTTCTTACATACATAAATTAGGACGCACCCTTTTAAGCAAGTAATGAAATAATAAAAATTGGGCTTACTGGTATCCTATATGACACGAGTATAAACCGAGAAACCCGATAATCACCGGAAATCCGTTAGCAGGTTTTAGAATCACGATAGTGGTCTTACCACTCCACAGAAATCTAAGGCCTCGCTTTGAAACCTACCTATCAACATTCTTAAGTTATTACATTTGCCGATGCTATCCTCGCGATCATTAACTGATCGTAAGGAACTAACAGACATGTTTAACACACTTGAACTCATGAGTTAGATGCATCCTCGAACTAACTGACTGAGTAACATATTACCCCGTCTAACGCATAAGCACTTCCGCGAGCTCCTCCCATTTGATTAAACTAGGTTCTTGAGGGATACTGTTTCTGAATGTCATCACTCTCACAATCACCATCACCATATGTTATAATTATTGACATTATGGGTCGCTGTTTTCGTTGATCTTGAGCGGTCCCAGCGGTAACATACTTAGCCAATAGGTAATGCAACCCCACCTTAAACGAGATAAACACCTATCGACAAAATAGTTAGTCAGGCTATTCAATTCGGGCCACTAGTAAGAAGACTTAGGTCGTGATACATCCTCATGTACTGCCGAAGTAAGATGGGAACATACGTCCATTAAAGCCACTTTATGTGAATCATCGGAACGTTGCAGATAGCAGAAACGAGACTCCGTCCACGACATTTAGAAACTTATACAAACAAACTCACAGCTACTACACTTTCTTCTTGAGTTTTCACTATAATAGACTGTCCTTCAATAACGCGTTTAGTATCATCATGAATCTGTAATGAATTATTTTGATGTGCCCAATTTGATAGATTGAATGCCCAGGTCAACCTACTAGCTCAATTATTTTTGGTAAATACTAAGAAATGTCCAAAAATCAGAATTTCGGTGATAAAGTTATCAGCATCTAGTTTTAGAACGGGTTTATTGCCTAAGTTTTAAATCTTTCTTTGTCACACCAACGGTTTAACACAGATATTAATCTCAGGGACGAGATATTTCATTAAGGGTTATGACTGTAACAATCCGAGAATTTTCGGAATTTAAAAAGGACTATTTTAACCTTGAATTTTTCAGGTTCGATTTTGAGCTTGTTGATCTTTTGGTCTTTTATTGTCACATAAAAACGATTACCGCATAACTGGTAAAATTTTTGGAACATATTTTAATAATAAATCGTATTTATTGAGTACAAAGTTATTTTTAACTTATTTGAATCGAAACGAAAAAGGTAAATATTAACTCGTAGTGATTTATCAAAAACGAACCACTAAAGTCACGTTTTACACGATTCGGATCCAAAAGCAATTTGATGTAAAACGAAAATTTCAGACAACTTTTTTAGATTTTAACCCTGACTTGAAAACAAGCAGAAGAGGGCTAAAACATCTCGCAAATTTTGAACTTTGCAACCACAACACAAACGGGAACCAAGACACACAAAAATAATTTAAATTAATTTTAATTATCACTATTTATTTAATAAAAATAGTAAATAATTTAATATTAAAGGCGTTGTTTAAACGCAGAATATCCGAGTTAAAACTCAATTTTTATTTTAAAACCGAGTCACAAAATAAGTAACAAATTATATTATAAATTTTATAAAAAACTATTATGAAATATTTAATCAAGTAAATACTCATTTTAATCGTAAAAAATGATTCTGAAACGCAATGGCGCAAGTTTCGTATTTTAATTCATCCGTTAAGCGGCTCAAACGAGTCCTAAACGACTATTTTACAAAATAATACTCAAAAGTTACACTTTTGGTCCCTATAAAATAGTTACAAAATGAACCCCAAACTAATTTAGACTTGACACTTTTATTTTATAACTTTTAATAAAGTTATATATATAAAAAATTTATACATTTTCTTTTCATTTTTCATTTTATAAAAACACAGGACTGCACAAACATCCATTACTCTCCTCTCTACTCATCTCAAATCCCGGCAGCCACCTCCGGCCGCCATCTTTTTCGGCCAACCGCCGCCGGATTCCGGCCACCATCACGCCGCCGTCGCCGGAAACTTTTCCGGCAAGTTTTTCGGCCAAGACCAAATGTGTTCCTCATTGCCCGATCTACCCGATCCCTAACAACACTGTCGCCTCGACGCGCCTCCCCCCCTCCGGCTGTCTCAGTAGCGTCACCACCAACCCGCCACCACATCGTCATCATCATACACCCCACCCACCACCCTCGTCATCTACACGCATCCAAATACGCAACCAACCACTGCCACACACCACCCTCTCCACCATGGCTGTCAGCCAGCCCTACACCACTTTCTACCCCGCCACCGCCAGGGGTGCGTATGGTTTAAACTATACCACCCAAATAGGGGTGCTTTTGGCAGAGGCAACGCCCCATCATGGTGCTTCGGTTGGGTTTATATCAAGAAAATGGTGGGTTTGTTTTTTTTATATGCATCAAGGGTACGTTCGGTTTCTTTTCACCAGCCGAGGGTGCGTTGGGTTTTCATCGCACCATCAATGGTGCGTTTGGGTGTTGTTTCAGCCGCCATAAGGTGCGGTTTGGGTTGTTATTAGCACCGACTAGGGTGTGTTCGGGTTGGGTTTGGGTGGCTGCCACCACCACGAGGGTGCGTTTGGCAGTCACCACCACCCGAAAAGGGTGCATTTGTTTTATTAAACCCGAGTAGGGTGCGTCGGGTTTTATGGTAGCATCAATAAGGGTGCGTTTGGCAGTCTTAACAGCCAAGGTGCGTTTGTGGCTGGACACCCAAGGGTGTGTTTGTTTTTGATTTTAACTTGGTTATTAGGGAGCGTTAGAATTATCATAAAAACTGATTAGGGTGCGTTTGGTTGCTTAAAAACGCACCAGGGTGCGTTTGGTTTCGGGTCAAACAGATTAGGGTGCGTGTGGTTTAGCATGAAACAGACAAGGGTGCGTTTGGTTTAGCGGGAAAGCAATAAGGGTGCGTTTGGTTTTACAGAAATAAGCAAGGGGTTACTATAGGTTTGATGTAAGAACTGAATGGGGTGCTTTTGGGGTATCAGAATTTGAAACACAAGGGTGAGATTGGTTTATACAAATCAACTAATAAATATAACACGGGATATATAAATTATAAATCGGATATATATTGGTGGTTTAAATTGGTTAAATAATTATAATGTTTATTATTTGGTTTAGTTTAGATATGATAACAAATAAATATTATATTTAAAACACGCGGGTGCTTGAAATATTAACAAGCTAATAATTGCAACACATATTGATTAAGGGAAAGCGTTGAGATTTTACGAATATAGGAATCGTTTTATAAAACGGAAAAGTCATGACGAACTTTATATAAAATTTTTATACTTAGTAATGTTTTACTAAAACTTTTATTATTTTAAACCCGGTAAAAGAGACTAAGTTATATTTTAAAAATATACTAAAATATAACTATACGATAATCTGACCACAAACGAAAACTTTACTTTTACAAATGAGACAACAATTTTAGCCACGACCCGTCGAGGAAACGAAATATAAGTTTATAAAATATTATTTTATATTAAATTGTCAGCAAGAAGAAAACATAATAATAATTGTAAAAGCTTTACAAAAATCGTTAAATTTAATTGGTAATCTTAAAACGTACGATTACGTTTACATAAGATTACTTTTATGCTAAGAACTTTTTATTTATTTAAGTGGTGATTTTTTAAAACGTGTCGAATTATTTTGTTTAATCATTTACTAAATACTTCAAATTATTCATCTGATTGTTTGTCTTATTATATAATTCACCATACGAATTATATAATTACTTATTTTTTTTATGTAATAGATACGGAATATATTACATACATTGCTATATGATTCACCCTATGAATTATATAAGCTTCGTGATTTATTTATTTAACCGACCACCAAACTATTACAACTTTAAATCTAAATCTTTTATCAACGTGTCACGTTGACGTGCTCATTCATCGGAAAACCAAACGCATCATCCTAGGCTAGTGGGACTTAGCCGTTAAGATTAGCTGCAACTTCTTGATCGAGCCGCTTCGTCTTCCGTTTGTGTTGTGCATATTAGATGCCTATCTGTCAATCGTTCTACATCATCAAGGTGAGTTTATAGCTCCCCTGTTTTTACTCGTTTTACATATATTTTGGGGTGAGAACATGCTTGTTTACAAATGCATTTATATGGTTGATTACCTGTTTGGTTTATATACTCATTTATACATCTCGCGAGGAGATACAATACTTGGTTTAGTTTTTGAACGTAAACACATACTATACTTTTATGATTACGGATTAGCTCAGGTTGTATGTTATAAAGTGATTCAATGCTGAGGGTGTCCAGGTGGGGGCATCCGGTGTAGGCACACGTAAAGTAATTCAATGCTGAGGGTGTCCAGGTGGGGGCATCCGGTGTAGGCACACGTAAAATAATTCAATGCTGAGGGTGTCCAGGTGGGGGCATCCGGTGTAGGCACATGTAAAGTAATTCAATGCTGAGGGTGTCCAGGTGGGGACATCCGGTGTAAGCACATGGCTATTATTTCTGTTAGCGCATCAGTTTCATGAGCTTAGAGTAATCGTAATCATTGTTTTATACTCACATGGATATTTACTGTGCCTTGAATAAAGTGGCAATACATACTTGAAACATTTTTCTGATATATATATAAATATCTTACATGCTTTGAACAATTGCGGTACAACGTTCATACGTACATTTTTGTGACTATTTGGGGATTTAAATGGTCATGCATACTTTACAATTATTTGATTTCTAAAAAAATCGTACATACATTTTGTAAGGACATTTAAGGATTTTAAATGGTGGTATTCGCTATTTTATACATATATTTTACCTAATAAAACAACCTCAAATAACCAAAAACATAATGAAAAATGCAAATATATGCTTGTTTTTGTGTTTTTGTATGTGCATGTACGGATATTGAAGAAATGGACAAAATCAAAGACAAAACCGGACAAAACCGAGCACGGAAATAAAAAGAGCATGAG
>BQNB010093504.1:0-26351 GCA_026074375.1 Tanacetum coccineum | reverse complement strand
TTCTTTTGGGAATTTCTTTGAGCAGACCTTTTTCTTCATGCAAGTTGAGCTCATGTTGTGAGGTCCGCACGGGCCGTGCATCATTTGCTCAGACACCAATTTATATAATTCTGGATCTTGTTGTTCATCGGGTATTTCTGCGGATATTAAACGATCTATGTCTTCCGGATTTGGAATTTTTGATTCTTTGGCAAAGAACACACATATATGTGCATGAGGCAGCCCTCTCTTTTGAAATTCAACCGTGTACACCACTGCGGTTTCAGAGTATTTATTAGTTTGTACTTTAAATTGTGATTCGTAAGTATCTAATACAAATGCGAATACGTTTTAAAAAATGTTTTCTAAAGCTTGTGTACCTGCATTAACTACTCCAAGTATGTGTTGTTTTCGTAAAGAATGTATTAGCTGATCAAGTTTTTGTTTGAAAACTCGTGTCAAAACATCCGGTCTGTCTTCAGCGCTCACGTTATGCTTTTGCACGAATCGGTTTATTTCTGGCCATTTCGGGTTACAGGTAAATGTAATGAAAAGATCCGGATATCCAAAAGCTTTACAAAGAGCCATCGCGTCCAGGTAATTTTGCATTTTGTATCTTGTGCCACCTGTGTATGTAGAAGGAAGGACTATAGGATTACCTGTCTTTGAAGCGTCTGAGTTTCCAGCCTCCAAAGATTTGTTAAGATTATTGATAGGCGCTATCCTCAAAATTTTTTGGTTCCTCCTTATGAAACTTAGCCTGTCATTCTCCACCATAGTAAATGCATCCACAATGAATTGTTGATAAAGTCTGTGAGACATAAGTAGCAATGAGGTTTCGTTATCCCTTTGTTGCATTCTATAGGCGAACCATTCCCTCATTGACAGTCTCCATCTTCCCTTCTTCGTTTCGATTATTTTTCCTTTCAAGAATATCTTATCTCTATAACCATCCTCGGCGTATGGGAATAACAAAGGGTATTGTAGTGGAAGGTAAGAAGGGTGCAATTCACTTATACGTTGCGGCTTGCCTGACGTGCCTTCCACAATGATATCTCTTGTTCTTCCGGTATCGTCGAAATCTCCTATGATAATTGCTGCTACTTCGTTTGCGGTTGGAAGATTGTACTCTCTTCCATCTTTGTCACGTTTTTCTACTAACCTCAGCTTAACATTGCAGACACTGTTCTCTTTGATTCTTTCCCCAATCATTCTAAACTTTTTCACTAATGGATTGTTATCGTCTAGGATTTGTTTTATTTTATCTGCGATTAAAAGATCCTGCTTGTCGACTTTTGTCGCTGGTTTCTTGCTTGAGGAGCTGTCAAAAAACACATTTTAGATTGATGTTAAAACAGTTAAAATTTCCTTTTATAAATAAATGTATCGGTTACCTTAATGCTGTGAATCTGTTTTGTATCTCGTTTTGGTTGTCGAATATATATAGCTGTGAGAATTTTGGAATGTCGTTGGCTTTTGGACCGAGGCTTGGCATTAAATTGTAATTTTCTCCTTGCATTCTGTAAATCCATGGCCCACCCCCATTATTCACAGTCTTGTCAACCTTGCCACCAATGGACGTGAAACTAAATATACCGTTGAACTTTCGGATATTATGAATAAAGTATTTGCTGGCAGCATCGTTAGCGGTAAAGAGGTCTAGCAAATCTTTAGGAGGGTCTTCCATCTTTGGTAAGAGTACTTGGCCCTTTTTACAGCACATTGTGAAGGAACTTTTCTTTGATATTTGTTTTTTATTTGTTTCTCATGTCCATAGTTTCGCTTTGCAAGCATGGCATGTCTGAATCTGGTCTCCAATATCCATGTACACTGTATGATTTAATGTTTTGTTAAATTAGGTAAGATTTGTAATTATGGACATAATTATATATGATTTAATGTTTTTTTAAATTATCCTAAAAGTGTATTTATGTATATAATTATACAAAAATGATTAAATACCTTTAGAAATCCCTTTATATGCTGCAAATGTTGAATTTTCCGATCCATGTAGTTTTTCCCAACTTACCTGAAAGTAATATAGCATCTCTTCTGTCCATTTTTTTGAATCCAAAAATGTGGGTTGTTTGGTTTTTTGAATAAATTTGTCGACGATCTTTGATTTTACTCTAAATTTCTGCAAAGTTTTTGTTTGAAATATAATAAATGTATCAAACTTGCATGTTACACTCATAATTAATTATGTTATATAACATACCTTTAAATGATTTTGTACTTCAGCAACTGTAACATTATCATCTTTCATATGTTGTATGATTCTGTAAGGAGTTGCATCTGTAATAGTTTTTCAATAACAAACTATATAGATATATTACTTTGAAAATAAATCTGAAATTATAACCAAGTAATCTTATGTTATGTGCTGACCTTGAGACCCTCCAAGTTTAAACACTATATCGATGAATTTTTTGACCATCTCTTCTGACCATGTTGTATATTTCTGGAATATTATTTGTAATTCTCATAAAAGATATGTGTTAAGAGTTGCACATAAGAATAAAAGTTGATAAGAGATAATTCTAACAAACCTGTTTTTTACTTGCTTTACATTTGTGACTGATAACATTGCAAATTTTTGGTCCTGCAATGTGATCTGTGGTTTGTGTTTTGCAAGTTTCTTCTTTTTCCCACCTTTCTTTGAAGTAATATAACATTTGTTGTGTCCAATCTTGAGTATCAACAAATGTTGGCTGTTGCTTTGTGTCCACAAAATTGTCAACGGTCTTTGTTTTCTGTCTAAATGTCTTCATGTTCACGGGAAATATATTTAATCATAGATAAACTATATGTAATTAATCATGTTTAATTATATTTACACAATAAATTGTTATAACACTTTAAGATTTTGTCTAACCTGGAGATTGTTTTTAATTTCAAAAAGTGTTATATCATCCTCTTTCATATGGTGTAAAATCTTCTTAGGTGTTGCAGCTGTAAAAGTACGTTGATATCACAATAAACAAAATAATTAGTTTATTAATTAAGTAAACATTTGTAAAAGTTTGTTTATGTTCAAACCTTGAGCTCCTCCAAGTTTAACAACTATATCGATGAATTCTCTGTCCAAGCATGCAGACCATTTTTCCTGCAATTTATCGTCAACATATTAGTCTGGCCTTAATTATTAATTACAGTGGTAAAAAAAGATTAAAAGCTACTTTTGTAGAATTTCCCCAAACCTGTGTTTTGTTTGTTGATTCTTTATTTGTAAGATCTTGTTCTTTTGTTGTTTTTTTCTTCTGTTTTTGATCCTTGCACATCTCTATGTAGCATTTTTTAGATTTCTGGAATAATATTCGAAATTTGATCATTGTTATTAGGCAATCATAGTTGCATAGAAGTATATAAGATGAAAACAAACAATTTTAACAGTTTAATATAAGTAAAAAAGTAATTAAGAAAAAATTATATCTGACCTGTTTTTTACTTTCTTTAGATTGGTGACTCTTTGCATTGTCTGGTATTTTCCTTTTTTTGTTCTCTTGTTTTTTCATGTTTGTGTCATTTTGATCAGTTGGTTTTATTATTTTGTCGACTTTTATTTTTTTCATAGTTTGGCGTTTGTAGCTTTCTTCTTCTTCCAATATTTCTTTGAAGTACTTGTCCTTTTGTGGCGTCAAATCTTTAGTATCAGCAGCGGTTGATTTTTCCTTTTTGTTGACATAGTTGTCATCTTTCTTTGCTTTCCGTCTAAATGTCTTCAAGATCAAGTAAAGTATATTCAATATTAAATAATCTATTTTCAATGAATCTTGTTTAATAGTAATAATTACACAATAAAACGACATAATAATTATAGATTTAATCTGACCTGGAGATGGCCTTTTATTTCCAAAAGTGTTATACCGTCCTCTTTCATATGAACTAAAATTCTCTTAGGTGTTGCAGCTGTTAAAGTGTATTGTTTACATCGAAGAACAAAACATTAGTTTGTAAATTAAATAAACATTCTATAGAGTGTTTGTTTTTTCTAACCTTGATATCCTCCAAGTTTCAAAACTATATCGATGAATTTCTGATCCAAGCATGCATTCCATCTTTTTCTTTTCTGCAAATTATAATAAACAAATATTATTTTAATAAATTATACATTAAAGTTGTATATTAGATTAGGAAATACTTTTCGAAACCTGTTTCTTGATTCCTGGTTCTTTTTGTGTAATATCTGGTTCTTTTGTTATTTTTTTCTGAAGGTTTTGATTTTTCATCATGAGACAGTCGACTGTTGTGTTTTTGTTTTTGGTTTTGTTTATTTATAATATAACTCGTTTGTAATGTATATATAGTTATTCTTAGATGGCAATTATATTTGTTGTACAATTCTTATAAGTAAGGTAAGTTTTAGAACCAACTGATCGATCGTTTTATTAAAAATTGTTATTTATTGGGCTTTTATGTATTTGTATTGGATATGGGTTTATATTTCCACGGGTTTGAATTTGTATTGTAAAAGGATTCTGTTACCTTATTCATGGCATATATAAATTGTTTCAGCCGTTTGTTTTTAACATGTTTTATTATCTGTTTTTTTGTGTGTTTTGATAGGAAATTAAAAAAAAGGTTCGTGGGGTTTGCTATAAGATGGAGTTTTTGTCTGAGTTTCGGAACAGGTCTGATGGCGGAATGGTATGCTGTTAATTTTTTATTTTTTTAGAAAACTGTAATTTTATATAAAATATATATGTCAGTATTGTAATGTTGCTGTTTTTTATTTCTTTTAAGCAGATTGTTCCTGTGGATTTGTTGGGTTTTGCCAAGGGGTAAAAGAATAAAAAGTTGTGTGTACGTACAACTGATAGTGTTCATTATGTTTCTGTTAAGTATGTCAACGTCTCTTTTGCGTTGGTATATGGTAGAGCTTGGAATCGTTATGTGAAATCTAAAGGTATTGAGATTGGGTGGCATGTCCACTTTGTATTTCGAGTAGGCTAAGTATGTTGTTTGTTTCTGAATACAATTTAGAGGGCATGCCTACTTCACGGCTTTACAATTTTGGGAAATATGCTCCTGTTTGTTTGACATACGCTTCTTCGCAAAGTAAACATATTCAGGTAATTTGGTATAAAATGGTATGGAAGTAGTTTTTACTTTTCTATCCAACTAACAATTTCTTTTGTTGTGATAGATATTGCCTAAAAGGTATTTTGATGGGTTCAAGAAGAAGGATTTGTTTGATTTTGATGCTCTTGAAAAGTATGAGGTTAAACTTTACTTTATTGAAGATGTCCCACGTGGATTTTGTGGCATTAACTGGACTGATTTCCTTGTTAGGGAGAATGTTAATGAAGGACAAAAAATGGTTGTTTGTCATGCAGGAGGATTCCGATTCAATGTCACTGTATTCGATTTCAATGGTGTTGCTATCGAGACTTTTTTTTTGGTGTTAGTGGATAATATTGAATGGTTTTAAGTGACACCTTGGATGATGTTGCTGAAAACACTTGATCATGTTTTACCGATTTCTTCTATGCAAAGGTCACATCTTTCACTTCACAAAGCCAAGCAGCCAAGTGACACAGAAACTTACATTTAAGAGCGTCATATACAAAAACAATGGCAATCAGCTTGTAATCCATCACTTTTGATGCTTCTTACCTTGCATATAATAGTCAACAACCATTCTTCTGTTTTTTCGTGCCCATTCAGACTAACATTCCAACACCCGAAACTTGTGTAACATCAGATGTAGCACGACCCTTTTTGTTTGGCGTACACTGAAATATCTGAATTGAGCACATATCAGTTAGATATTCTAAAACTGTTATCCCTGTCCCATTTTTAGCTCTTGCAAGAATATCTCTTCCCGTAAGAGCAATGTGAACATAACTGTTCTTGTATTAAATTAAAAGTTAATATGCTGATATAGCAAGTCTGTACTTAAGTGTCTCATATAAGATAAAGGAATTGGTTAGGTCATAAACGTAATGTAAGCACTTGAAATGTGTAGAACTCACTTATCAGTTACTATTAGAACTTAATAATATGACAATAAAAGTATCAAATGAAGTCGCAGCCATTAAAAACAATTTCATGTCTGTATTAAAAATCTTGAATAACTAAATTGACCGTACGATAGAAACCTACAAAGAAACCTATGATGTATTAAGTAAATCACATGTCTTGATTCATTAGTCTATGGCGCTTGTTTTGTTTGTCTTCAAACCAGTTTCATCTTTCGTGTCTTCATGCTCAACTTTGGCTTTCTTTTCAATGACAGATTTTTCAGGTCCAAGATTTTTTCTTTTAATCCCTCCTGATGCTGAAGTTTCGCATGCCTGATAATTTATATAAATATAAATTTATAAATATAGTTATTTTATTTGCATATTTAATTAAATAATGTGATATAGGGAGAAAGTATTATAAAATACCTCTTTTTCTGCACTTTTTTTATTCTTTCCTTCTGCTGATTCCTTTTCCAAAGTATCAGATTCACTTTCCTGTTGATATTTATCATCCAAATTATAAAATCTTGGTTATTTAAATTTCATAGTTAAGTCTATATATAATGAGATAGGATCATAACATACCTCTTCTTTTGTTTGTTTGGCTAGTATTGATTTGATTACTTCTTTGTCATCTGTTATTTTGTCAACCGTGAATATATGATAGTTGTTGTTGACGTTGTATGTTGAAACTTGCAATTTAAAGACAAACACTCGGTTTACTATACTATCCAAATCTTGTGGGTATGATGTGATCTGTTCACCCTGTTAAATCAAAGATGTTATGTATCAGAAGTTAAAAATCACCAAACAGTCTTTTCTTTTAATATATGTTTAAAATTAGCTAAGAAAATGCTGGACTAATGTAAAAGGAATGTCTATGTGTCATCACCTTATCAATTTTAGATATGAGATATGCCACGGATTTGCCTAATAATTTAGCAACCTCAGTTTGAAACAAACAAAAAGAAGCTGAACCGGAATCATCTTGAACACGAATTTGGATTTTAATCCTGATTAATTAATTCATTTAAGTTAGGGACAATATATATTGATATATGTATATATGTATATATAAATATTACTATTCATACCTTGGATAAACATCAGCATTCTTTTTACAATTCTCACAGTTGTAGCTTTTATCCCTTTGTTGAGCATCAAGTGGTTTGACAACACTATTACAATTGCTACAAATTGTATAATACCAGCCTTGATCGTTCACAATTTTCAATACTTTCCCAATCACAACACACCCGATTGGCTGTACAAAAAACGTTTGATTACAAAAAATAGATAAGATTTCATGATGTATAAAGTTTATGTTCGATTATTTACCTCAGATAATTCATACAGTTCATCAATTGACTTTAGTGGGAATTGGGAATAGTAATCTTCCGGCTTTCTAACAATAGTGTTTGATGATAATTCAACTTTTGTCTTTTCATTTGATGAAAGGTTTGTAGTCTCAAAGCTGTTAGAGAAAATAGATTAGTAGTAATTTTAATAATAATATATAATCCAAAATTTAATGTTCTTTCTTGTATACATATGTATAGATACACTTACATATCTTTGAAAGCTTTTATATGTGGATTATCTTCACTTATAAGCAACTTGGATCCAGCAAAACAGTTAGAAACTTGAGTTACACCTGTAAACGTTTTTAAAAGTGTATTTAATATGTATAGATTTTACATATATAACAAAGCTTATATAATTTAAATTTTTAAAAGACTTACGATTCCATATACTTAGTCTTGCCATCTTGATAAGAACAATTATTGGTTCTGTTGAGCATTCATGATCCTTGATATATTGATGTAGTTTTATAGCAAGGTCATTCCATAAGATACACGGAATGATTGTTCCCCTGTATTAACAAATAATATATTCATAAGGTAATAAGATATTAAATTAATCTTAATTCATAATATTAATAGATACTTACATTACATCTTGAAGTTGGAATTCAAGAATGTGCTTAGGTGCATTATTTGGATTCAAAACGGTGATGTCTTTATTTTGTATCAATCGGCCAATAACATCTGCATTATAAGACAAAACACAATATCAAGCATCTGATGTGTTAATTGTATGTAAACCATATAGTCTGTTTAATAAAAGTACTTACCAAACGAATAACTCTGATCAATTTTGCCCTCCACAAAGTCTTTAAACGATATAAAATTCATTCCATCATCATTGCAACTGAATTCTGAGCAATTACGTACATTTGTTTTTTTATAGAACTGGATTTTGAACTCATGTTTAGTTAATTTTGTGGAATCAACATTCCTTTTAACATTAAAGTTTGTTATTATTTGATAATCATTCTCTTTTAAAAGAGTATCAAAATCACAGACTATAGAACTGTTAACTGTAGCATGAATCTTGGTGCCCTATAATTAAAAATATGGCATATGTTATTATAAATCTAGAACATATAGTATGAAGTTTAAAAAAGTAAATATAAAAGATGCAAAATAAATTTAAATTACCTGCTCATCCATTAGAATCATATCAATCCAGAGAGCTTTGATGAGTGGTTGTTGGAATAATACTGATTCCAAAGTGATAAGACCTTAACTTTGATATTTATTTTTCCTTTGTCGGGGGTGATTTCTTGAAGAGGAGTAATTATGATTGGCATACCTGCAAATAAGTAAAACCTGCAAATAAGGAAAAGATGCCTGAGATTTGTCGACTTTTATTTAGCTTTGGAGAATTAGATGGAATAAATAAACTGTTGAGTATATATAAGGATAATAAGAAAAACCTGCAAATAAGGAAAAGAGGCCTGAGATTTGTCGACTTTTATTTAGCTGTGGAGAATTAGATGGAATAAATAAACTGGGGGAGACAATTGAGTATATACAAGGTTTTTGGGCATTTTACGATTAGAATTCAATAGTAATTCTTAGCTGTATTTGGGAATCGGTTTTTTTTATTTGATAATTTTACAATCTAGTCCATGATTATTTAAAAAACTTATACTATTAATCCCTATTTAATTAGGAAGACTGGCTTATTTTAAAAAATTTACAGTCAAGTCCAAAAATAAGTAAAAAGTTTTAAAATAAACAGAAAATTCGTGCTTTTTGAAAATTTCCCAAACCTGGATTGTAACAGTTGCCGCTGTCGCTGTTGTAGTCTCACTTTCTATGCATTTGCCATTTGATATTCGCTGGATGAAAACTATGTTGTCTCCTATAGTCCTGTTTGCCGCTGTCGCTGTTGTAGTCTCACTTTCTATGCATTTGCCATTTGATATTCGCTGGATGAAAACTATGTTGTCTCCTATAGTCATGTTTTTAACTTTGAGCCTCTTTTCGCGGATCTTCCCTCTCTTGAATAAACAACAATTTCATCTATTATGTGCTTACCAAAAACTTAATAAACATCTGTTGGACGCACCTGCTCCAACACTTTCCAAGTCATCAAAACTTTCAATTTCATCAAACGCAGCAGCCTTTGCTGGGTTGTGGTTCATATCCGCTACCAAAAAGGTTGTTGATTGAACTCTGTCCCACGCCACTTCTATCACCACGACCCATGTTTTTTGCTTCTAAGTTCTGTAACTTTACCCTGTTTGCAATGATAATGTAGTAAATCACATTAAGCTTAACAAAAAAATAGGTACATCAAATGAGATTTAATCCACTTCGAAGTTATACTTTTACTATCAGCACCTTTCATGGATAGTTACAAATTTCCACCTGTATATTTGGTGTATAATATAATATGTCAATCATTCTTGACTCTGCTTAGCTTCTCGATTTCTTCCGTACAATAATCAATGGCATCAAACGCAGCGGCCTTTGCTGGGTTGTAGTTCATATTCGCTACCAAAAAGGTTGTTGAGTGAACTCTGTCCCATGCCACTTCTATCACCACGACCCATGTTTTCTGCTTTTATGTTCTGTAACTTTACCCTGTTTGCAATGATAATGAAGTAAATCACATTAAGCTCAACAAAAAATAGGTACATCAAATGAGATTTAATCCACTTCAATTCCGTACAATAATCAATTGTATCAGCTTTTTTTCCCCAAAAACCTGTCTATATGCCAAGTGGAAGACGCTTGGCCAAATACCTTGACTGTTTTCCTTTTATTTTTTCGCTCTAACTTGCCACCATTTCTGCAAGCGTATTTGCATTGTACACTACCTGCAAGATGATTTAGCATACCACCATTTCTGCAAGCGTTATTTTGCTTGTTACATACCTGCAGATGATTTTACAATCAAGATGACTTCTTATCAGAGTCTGATAATCAAAGAGGTTTTGACAATGCAATTAATTATAAGTTTGAGATTTTTTAGCACCTCGGAGGAATGAAGTCGGAGCGGAGAGAAGCGAACCCTTCCTCGGCCAATCCACTTCAGTTTCGAGTTTTGTTCGTGCATTTTCCATTACTGACATGGAGTTTCTTCTTAAACAATTCTTAAGAGTTTTATTTGACACGTGGCAGTTCAAAACTGCACTCGGAAACACTTCGGTTTTGATCACTTTGTTTTTTTATTTTCGTATACTTTTCACTCGAATTGGGCCCATGGTCACAATGAACATCATATACACACAATATATATATATATTGCATCTACCGAAATATTTCCTTGCATACAATGGTATACACAATATAAACAATGGCTTATATCTTTTGCTACTTTAACTGCTAAAGTAATTTTGTAGCAACCAGTTTGGATCAAAATAAATATTTTGGACTTCAGTATTGAAGGTGCCAAAATGATAAAGTAATTTTGTAGCAACCAATTAGCCACCATTATGCATACCTTGTTTCATGACTCTCAAGGAAAAAACATGTTTCTTCTCCAAATCTCTTGAAGCACATACACAACCTTAAAAGTGAGATTTGATAAATCCATTTGGAAACAATCTGGAACTCGAGTCAGAAACCATACAATCAAACAAAGATTCAATATTTTCAACCCGACCCGAATCTTGCCCCAAAAAAATATTACCAATTAGGTTTTTGTTAATATCCATCTTAGAGGGTTTAGTCAAATCTGAAATCGGAGTTTGTTCTTCCATGGGTTAATTAGAGGGTGTTTGGATTTTAGGATGATTTATGGGTCAATTATGTTTGGTTTTGATTTTGAGTTTTGAGTGTGTGAATCGAGATCAATTTTAGGAATGAAGGTGTGTTATGTTAATGTTAGTAGAAGCTCTTTTTTTTAAGAATTACAATTTGTTCCACAAGTATCATGTATAAGTACTTGTGTATTTTTTTGTTTTTTATAAAATTGATTAACAAAAACGTTTTTTTGTTTTTTAATGCCAAATTTGGTAATATTTTAGTTTTTTATTAAACATTATTGTTTTAAAAATAAAATATTAAAAGCACCATACTTAATAAGGGAATTTTTTTATTTTTTTTAAATGTAAAAGTCTTCACTTTTCGTTTTCCTTTACTGGGTAAAAGATATATTATTATTTAATTGTTGTTATGTTACAATTTAAACTAATAAAGATAATCTACGATTAGTTAGGTTTATTAACTAATATATACATATTTCGAGTGACAAATGAGTAATTCACAGATCTCATCGTCTATATCAATCCAAAAGATATCCGGAATTATTACTTATTAAATATTTTTTTTATTTCTTTTTTAAAAACAAGTCAAACGAAGGATCTATTCTCATCTCAGAAACTTGAAAAGTACTTGAGCATCTCCATTACTTACTTCTTTTTCTCTATATATGCTTATAAAACATTACCAGTTCCTACAATTTACACCACTCTACGTAACCACAAATCTAGCTAGCTGGCTCTCTAAAACTCCACACACTCCATAATGTTGTCTGATCTACAATTATTTTTTTAAAAAGGCAGAACACATTTATTAATTGAACAACACACGGACACAGTGTACAATACAAAACAAACAATTCACAAGGCCACAAGAGAACAAGAAGCTCAAAAAGAAAATAAAGAATTACCCACATACCGGTACCCTCACAAGCAAACTATAAGATAAAATAAACTCATCTTAGATATAACTATTATTTTGGACAAGTAAAAAGTATAGCACTTAGTTGAAAAAGCACAAAACTCGAAATATTATTCCTAGGCGCATTTACTGTCGGTTTCAGTTCTACTTCATGCATAGCCCCGACTGATCTTTTGTACTTACTCTGCGACATAAATCAGTTGCATCTCTTTAATCTTGAATTGGACTTTCCGCTTTTGTAAAATTCGTTTTTCTGCTACCAATCCAACTCCACCATCTTCTTTGACATGCTGTATTTCGAACTTAGCAGAAACCCTCGATAAAGGAGTTTATTTCATCCCCACATATCTTGTCTTTTTGTGAGTTTTCGTGTCTTTAAGTTAGAAAGTTATACTTAAACACTTAACGTAAAGTGCTCTATAATTAGCATTATAAACCTGTTCATCAAAGCGAAAAGCAAAAAGCAAAAACCGGGTAATCCCATCAAACACACAACCGACCATTGCATCTTAGTTCCCCCCCCCCCCGAGTTCCACGAAAAGAGTGGTTGTTTACGGTACAAACTCACTATCAGCCATTTTGTTATTATAAAGATAAAATAATAAAGATCATAGGGAGAAGAAAATATACAGTAGTGATAAATGAACGTCACTTCGGCAGAAGGTTTTTGCAAGTATCTATTATATTAAAAAGATACGAAAAGTGCGCCCCATCTTAAATTTAAATTATGGAATGGGGTTTGTGTCCCATTAAGCCCAACTAAACTTGAACAAACCCACATCTATATCATCTTGCTCTTTCCTCTTCCATTTCGACTTGGTACACTTCTCGACCCTACTCCTACTCTATTTTCATGCCTTCATTCCTAATCTATCCACTATATCCTCTATCAGAATCTACAATGCTATTACTCCCAATCTCTCTACTGCCTCCAAACAAGCACCCCCCCCCACCCACCCCACACCACCACGCCAAAACCAAACACACTCTAAAAAACTAACACCATCACCCCGTCAAAATAGGGTTTTCTCTGATTTGCTGGTTGATCCGCCTACACTACAAACACATCCTTCTAATCTAAATACCTATTCATGTCTCTATTACTAATCTTCTTACTCCTTGCGACTTCTCCTTGGTTTACCTTGACAGCCTTAAGGAAGCACGAAACGGAGCTTTCTTAACTTACTCTGGATTAGAATAGGACTCCAGTCGTCCCTCGCTTATTTGCATTTGCCCTTCGATTGTTTACTACAAAATATAACTTCAATCTAAAAAAAAAAAAACAACCAAAATCAAAATGCCTAAAACAACTACATCAGACACCGCCTTATGACAAAGACCAGCTGTATTGCTTTTAAACCAGGCCCTTCCATCCCTCCCTCCTAACTCCTTAATACTCTCCATTAACAAACCTGAACACATCATCCACATCTCCTTAATCTCCCTCACTTACCAAAGCACAAATCAACACACAACTCCTTACAACTATCACAACTAACCCTTTAACACACCATAGCACATAATACAAACCCAATCAACACACAACAAAACAACGAATAGAATAAAATTACGCCCTTCATAAGCCCTTAACCCCTTCCACTCCTGCATTTTACAACCCCCAAAGAATAACCATAATCATATAATCATCAACTCTTAAATTGGTTTAAGATGATGAAGAGATTAATTCTCAGATTATGTATCCGATCTAAAATTCACAACTTAAAAAAAATAAAAAAAAGGTAGCTGCTCAAAACATAAATCTAACTTAAAAGAACTTCAACACATGCACACTCATAATAAAATTAACAACAAGTTAAAAACAAAAAAGTGAAGCGATTAGACAGTAACTAGATATAAAAACGCAAACACAAGAAAAAGACCAGCAAAGATCCCAACCGTCTAAACAACAGATCTCAAAGTGTCTTGCCAACAAAAAAAGTATACGTCGTGACCTACAGAGTCAATCAACCACTCCACCCAAAATCTCTCGCTGCTAGAGTTGGTATGCACGGAAATGTCGGTAGATAGAGAGAGACATAAAACACTCGCAAACAAGTCCCCACTTAAATAACTATTCACTATTACATTAAAAAAGAAAAAAATACAAAATCTCAAAACACTATCAAAGCGCTGTCAATAAATGCCCAACCACCTTGATACAACACACCATAAGTCATCCAAAACCTTTAAACAAAGAACCCCCCCCCCACCCCCACAAATAACCCCAACCAACCCATCTCGCAACAGCCTTCCCCACGCAAAAAAAAAATGCAACCACAATTACACAAAAATACAAAACCTAAACAAAACACACCCAAATCTCAAACAATACACCCACTCCCTACACACCACTGTACAAACCCCACCCTGCCATCAAATCTTCCACACACAGCTTAACACCCAACACATATCAGAGCAAACGACTCACAAAGCAACAATCAACATACTTTCCCAACAACTTACCATTACTACACACAACCCTACGACAACTCTGATTAGAGAATCGGCGAGAAAGTAATAACTTAATAATAATTATTAATTGTAATTCCCCAACTGTATTAAAAATACATTTAATAACTTTCACATGTTCGATAACAAAACAGCAAAACAATGTGCAGAATTATTCATTACTTGTGCAATCTAATGTGCCTAGTCAAATAACTTTATTGTAAGAGGCAACAGGTATATTTTTTATTTTTATTTATTCGTCTTTTTTTTTATTACCTCCCTTTTCTCTATTACATTTATTCCTTTTTTCGGCTCTTCTTTTATAATTTTCTCTATTTTTTTTTATTTTTTCATTTTTTTCTCCGAGGGACACGAGAAATTCGGCGGGGAGTTAGTTATTAATATTATATGTACACCATAAAAATTAATTTTAACCCCTCTCGAAAGGTATGAGCATAAATAACTCTATAACATCAAACCAAATATGATAAAGTATAGATTTAGTTTCTTTCATAAGATCAATCCCTCCCTATGAAATTTTTCCATTTTAATAAAATAATTATAATATATTAATATATAAAAGCTTCACTAACCTAAGTCTTTCTCTCTCACCATCACAAACAACAGCTCCATGAATTTCACTCTCACACAAGATCTTCACTTTCTCCTAGTCTGCTTCTCTTCGCCATGGCCCTATCCCTACCCACTGGACAATTGTATCCAGTCTCTAACTTATCTATATTAAATTATAACAAAAAATATTAGAATTCGTACTCTCAACAGATTTTCTATTAATCCAAAATCTATCTTTATATCAACCTAATTATATATAGTCCTAATTATATTCCCCTCCTCACCGTCTATATTAAAATCTAAAAAACAAAAAAAAATATTTTAAAAAAAAAAAAAACTAACCGCACATTAAAAAAATATTCTAAAAACAAAAAAAAAAAAATAAAAAATAAAAAACAAAAGAAAATAAAAAACAAAACAAAAACAAAGCATTAAAAACAACCAAAAATTTATTTCAAAAAACCACAATACTTATAACCAAAATTTTTCAACACACAACAATTTAAAAATAAAAATTAAAAATTAAAAAAAACCAAAAAAAACAACCAAACAAACAAAAAAATAACACCAACCCAAAAAAATAAATTCAAAAAACTACTCCGGACAAAATGTAAAACGTAAAAAAAAAAAATAAAAAAAACCAAAATATACAAAAAAATAAACAAAATCTAAACACATAAAAATTAAAACCGGCGCTATACCAACCTCTTAGATATACGACAAGGAGTCTCACCTTCCCTGTCCTACGTACGCACCCCATTACTAATCAAAAGTGCCCCAAGCATCCATATAACGCACACCCACCATTCGTCCGCATCCATGGCACACCAGTCTTTACATCCAGATTAAGTAACAACAATCCTAACCTCAAGCATACACCTACACAAAATACGATATGCGCTCCAAAAAAACGTCTAGACCTCGTCCATACACCCATATCACAGCATCAGCTACTCATTTAACCATACGGCACCACCCAAGCAAAATCAAATACCCCATCAACCCCAATACCATTACTTAACGCCGAACAACGCAAGGCGAAAGATCCAATACCCCAAGGACACCAACATAAACCTCGCCAACATCCCCCCCCCACACATCCACTCTAACACCCCACCCCCCCCCCTGACGACCCACTCCCACTACCCCACCCCATCCCAACTCGAAGAAACCCCCCACTCACCCCCCGCCCACCCACACTTAACCCTCACCCAACAACAACACCAGCCCCCCCACATCCAACAATAAACCCCACACACCACCCCCCCCCCCAAAACCTCCCCACCCCCACCTTCTAAACATTAAAACGCTCGTCCTCAAAAAAAAAACAACACCAACCATATAAGGCACCACAACCGAACCCCCACCTAACCCCCAACCAACACCTAACCCCACCACCACCCCACCCTCACTCCCCCCCATCTCCCCGCCTCAACAACAATCTCCACACAAACAACACTCCACACACCGCACATATACTCCAACACACACAGAAAATACTCAGCCAAACCCACCTGACCTTTTAGCCCGAGGCAGTCCAAAACCTAACTCCATGATAACCTAAACCCCACACCCAACTCCCCCAAAAAACCGCTATCAAATCACAACACACCCACCCCGCCCCCCTCCCACTCCCCCCACCACACCCATCTCCAACACACCGAAACATCATTCAGAAATATTGTCAACTAAAAAACCAAAAAACAACTAAAAACCAGCATAACGATACCCCAAACCACACAAACCACACTCCATAAAAACTAAAATCTAATACAAACAACCCACCAACAGTCACCCACCCCAATCTGTACACCCACCCCCCCACCCCACACACCCCGTCAATAAACTCCCCTCCCCCGCAACACTACCCCACATTCGGACACTACGTTTGAAAGGTATTCACACCCAAAAAACCAGCACACCAAACACACCCCTACCCAAACCCACCACCATAACATCCCTACATACCCACCCAGTACATGCACCCAAGCCCCACAAACTCCCTAAACCCCAACCCAAAAAAAAAAAAACTCAATAAAACCGCCTGACCAGGACCCAGCATCACGGCCACACTAGCAGCCAACCTCCTTCGAACACGAGCAAAACACACCATATCACACATCAGACGCCAACCCCCCCTCTGTCTCACACCCCTCAGACCAACCCAACACGTGCAAACACACACCAAAAACCCATCGCGATACCACCCCAAAAATATTATACCCCGACAGAACCACAAACCTTACCCCACCACACACCCAGACACCTCCACCCACATATCCCACAACCACCAACCCATCTCTATATTCAGTAAAGATCCCCCCCCCCAACACTACCACACACCCCAATCCTCACTAACATCAGAAAAATCATCCCACCCACCCACCTAAAACCAGACCACCCATGACACTTGTGAGGTACATAAGTGTGTTGAATCTTGGGTTATCGAATTAACACTTACCGATTCACTTCTAATCAATTTCTAATACAACAACTCTAGCAATATCTCTATATCATCATTACATCAAATACAAATAACTCCTAACTACAAACAAATATACCCTTACCACTATCTCATACAAAAAACGAACACAACAAACAATATCACCATAATGACTAGACAATAAAATACGACAAATTAATAGATACATAATAACACACCACCCAGATGCTCCCCACCTACAGCCACAACAACCCACCAGAATACACCAATTTTCTCTTACAATCAAACACACACAGTCCCACACCTATCCAACACAGTAGACACACCATCACCCAAACCCACCCCCCACAACCCACTCACTACACCACACATACAGATCTACCTATAAAAAAACCACCCACAATTATAATGACAAATGTCCAAACAAACACCAAACAAACACAACAACCAAAATAAACAACACCACATTACAATACAAAAACAACACCACGACACGAACATTCACAAACCATCCAACAAACCTTAAACAAACTAAAGACCAAACACAACACTACAATACCAATCTGCTAACAACTTTTCCAATAATCTCAATATCCATCTACATGCAGACTATTCATCTATTTACCAAAACTCCCTCTTCTCTACACTCACCTCAATAAACTGCACAAAACCATTACATATCCAACAACATCATCCCCTATTACTATCATCAACTCTAAAAACCATTAGAAATTTTCCAAATTCATATCATTACTATTATCTCTGTTTCTATCCTTATCTTCTCTATTTTTTCGTTTCAAACTTCAATTTCTCTGTTTTTTCTCTAACTGCTCTCATCTAATCTCTTTAGCCTCTAAGTTCTATTATTATTGCTCTTTATTTGTTCTGCCATCCTATATTCATCATTACTTTTTTGTTTTATTTTTTATTTATATTTTTTTTTTTATATTTTTATTATTATATCTTCCCAACCTTTTTCCATACTTTTTTTTTTTTTTTTTTTTTTAACATTTTATTTGAAATTAATTAATTTAATATTATTCTAACAGTCGTTGTTATAGGAAAACAACATAGCGACTTCTACCATTAAAACAAATCCACAAAACAACAATACACCAATAAGAATAAAAAAGCACTAAAATACATACTATAATAAACAACTACTCCAGAACCTCCACACAAACATACGCTAACAAACTTAAACAATAAATAAAGAATCTAACCCACAATAGTGATAAACCAAGCGTCAATAACAATTCAATTCGCCACAGGTTCAAGCGCATCAGACACAAAGTATAAAAAACAACAACTATACCAAGCCACAACACACCGCGTTCTGCTCTTCCCCATCATTCGCAAGCTGCCAAAACCACCCGACACAATCATCATCCCCCACCCAATCACCCTTCCTGCATCAGATTCACATAACTTCTTATGATTCAGCAAACTATATAAAGTGGTTACTGAAGCATCTCATTTTGGTGCCATATACATAGGATTTAATCTTAGCAAATTTTAGATCAGTTTGCTTCTGAAAGAGTCCAAAGTATAGCAAGTGCGCAAATAGTGGAAGGAACAAAACAAAATTCAGTTGAGACAAGGTAAGCTCTATACTTGGCATTAAGCCTTTGAATTTTAGTTGTTCAGCGTATTCTACTTATATGAGCTTCGCCATGAACAGTTCTTTGAGATGAAACAATATGATGCAGCTATAGCTATGGATATATATAAAAGGGCAGTGATGCAGGTAATGCTTTAGTAAACTTTATTTATAGCCTCTTAAAGTTTGTACTTACTCTTAAATTTATGTAAGATGTGTAACAGTATTGACACTGGACGTGGAAATGAATTCAGGTATGACTGTTATTTTTTCTTTACCATACAACAACCCAAAAAATGTGCTTATGTAACAACTTTTGGGCGTATTTATGGCTATATGTTTTGGGTGTTTGAATTAGCTTATGTCTAAGAACTTATGCAATTTTAAATGGCCTAAAAAGACTATGGTATGGTGTGTGTATACTCACAATGCACACATTTACACATCAGCTAATGAAGACTGTTGTTGCTTTTCAAGAAATAACTTATGAAATATGTAGTTTTTGATTGGACATCAGGTGCTAAAACAAGATGCTATCCGTTTTATTTTGAAAATATCCTTGGCTATTGAAATAATCATGGGACATCATAGACAAGAAACAGTTACAATTTTAATATACGACATGAGTAATATAGTCCTTTATCATATTTGATCTCATAAAGAGAGTACCTAGGGGAATGTTGTGCTTTATGTTGACTAGATTGGTATTGCAAAGTAGCCTCCAACATAGATTATGCTATAGCAACTATCTCCTCCATTTGCTAACAACTGCTAACTGATTAATACCTTAAGCAGAAAATCATGATTACGAAAGATATTGTTACAATAAAGTCACTAATAATCCGTTTTTGAATACATCGATTTCACAGATTGTATGCAGTAAAGATAGACTTTGGGTAACTTCGACCGGCTAGGAAAGTACATGAATATATCTATCTATTATATTAAAAGATACAGTCCCTTAATTTAATAAGGGTTGTGTCCATTAAGCAACTTGAAACCCTCATCTCCTTCGACTCCTCATCTCCTTCGATTGTTTACACAACTTTCATCTAAAAAAAATGCCAACCATCAACCCTTCCATCTCCTGCATTTACAACCCCAACCTTCAGGATTTAGGCTTGATGAATGAAAAAAAATATTATTATGTTATTAGAAAGGTTACGGGGGTATTGTTTCTTTTCATTGATCTTTAGGACACCCAACACCGTTATCAGAATCTTGACTTCCAGATGGTTATTAGACTTAAAGACACTATGTTGACAGGATTTTCCTGTATTTATATTTGCAGTTACCGATAAAGTAGCAGGTACAATAGATGTTACAATACGTGTTGACAATAATAAGGCCAAGCCCTCTTCTCGAATAGAAGATTTATTCAAAGATTCACCTTCCCTCATACAACCGAACGTAGCCCAAGAAGGATGTCAAAAATGACGTTATGAGCCTTTTTGAGAAGGTATAAATTTTTAATAACGGATGTGTTGTCTTCAATTTCAATTGTAACGGGTAGAATAGGTAATATTTGTTTTTTTTTTTAATAAAAAAAAATAAGGGGGGGGGGAAAAAAACAAGGGGTAATATGTTTAATTTGGGTTCTGATGCGGTGCTTAGCAGGTATTATGTTTAATACAGAAGGTAATCATTTGATTAAAGACATCAGGTAATATTAAACTATATGTTTGATACAAAAGTTAATATTGTATTAATACAACATGTAATATGTTTAAAGTGTTTTTATGATTCTCATGTTGTATAATCATTCGCTATCAATTTGGGTAGAATAGGTAATATTGTTTAATACAGCAGATAATATGTTTAATTCCAGTCTTTTGGGTTTATGTAGAAGCTACAAGATGGGCATCAAACTTAGATATCAACATTTCACACAACTATTCGGCAATCAACAATTAGACACACTTTCTGTGAATTGAACTTACAATAGTCCGTCAAAAATACATTACGTACTTTTAAAACCTTCATACCCAATCACCAATTAGATGCAACCAATGCACAAATCACGGGTTTGCGTGCCCAACTTAACAGATGCAATACTAACGCCAATATTATACAAGGATGAAACTATAACCTTAAACTCAAATAGTCGCACTATGATGTTTGAACTAAAAAAATATCTTATATGTCAAATTATTCTCACACTATGCAGCTAAACATTACACAGCCAATTCTCAAAGTATAAACCATCAACCTAAGGCATCAACATTTCACAGAATTATTGTCCAATCGTCAATTACACGCAACCCGTGCAAAAAAAAATTAGACACAACCCGTGTGCATCGCACGGGTCTGCATGCCTCGTTTATATAGGAAATGAAAGTCACTAGAAAGTTTGTACATGATGTTACTCTATGTGTTTGAAGACTAAATTTTTGATAAATATAATGGATGCTAATAACCTGTATCTAAGAGCACGGGGTATGGTTGGTGCCATGGCTTGAGCCGTGGGCCAAAAAGTGTATTTTTTATTCACAACACTAAAAATTCTCGTAACACCAAAAAATGGCTCCTTGGTTAACACCACATTTTTTAGTGTTATGGAGTACTTTTCTATTTTTATTTTTCATTTTTATAAAAAAAAAACTTATAAACTTAAAACTTAAATTTCATTAATTTAAAAAAAAAACATTACATAAACTTAAAAAAACATAAACTTAAATAGAAAAAAACAATAAACATAAATAAAATACGACAACAATTTAAAAGTTAAAATACGTCGCCCGGGCCTTCTCTTTCAAAGCCTCGATCCTAGCCGCGTCTTCCGGATTCATCCCCGTAGTGTCGAAAGTAAGAATCTTCAAATCTTCGTTTCTTTTTTGAAGTTCAACCACCGCGAGTCTAGCCGCTAGCTCACGACCTGAAAAAGGTGAGTTCATATATAATTGATAGATTGTACATCATCTAACTTAATAGATGGATATTTGCATTTATGAAAATTACGGGTTGTTATACTTGCCGAGGAACGTTGACTTTTAGACTTTCGAGGAGCCCCGGATGGACGCGGTATAGCATCCTCTCCAAACATTTCGGGCTCATCTTCGCCCGTTACCCGTCCTCGGGTTCTTCGTGCTTGTGTCGACTCGGGGTTTGTCCACTTATATTTATCTTTCAAAAAAAGCCAAGCATCACGGTGTCGAAACTCGGCACCGTTTTGATCACGAAACAAAGTGAGCACCCGGGTATACAAATTATCTTCATTTTCACCACTTAAAAGCTCGGTTTGGTTGTAAATCGCGTTAAACTTTTGAACATCGCGATTCATCGGTGTCCACTTACCCGTCAACATATTTTTATTTCTTGTCTTAAAACCAAGTTCATCGGCTTGTTGATTGTATATGGTGAGAATTTTGTACCAAAAAGTATCCCTCGCTTGGTCACTCCCATTTTTTGGATCTTCGGATATTTCAATAAAACATTTCGCCAAAAGTTTTTCCTCCTCTTGAGACCAAAATGCCCGATCGGTTTTAGGTTCCTTAGGATGTTTGTCACGCGGTTGTTTTTTTGCCATTGATTTTTTTCGGTGTTGTTTGTGTGACGGACGTGACGGGGCCTCGTCCTCGACTTCGACGTCGGCTTCGGCTTGGCCGTCGGGTTCGGGTTGGGACGAATGGGGTGGAAATTGGGATTGTTGGGTTGGTTGTGTTTGTGATAACCAAAATTGAAATTGCTCGGGAGTACAATTGAGAAACGGGTTTTGGTTTGGGACTTGAAAGTTGGAGAACGGGTTTGGAATTTGTATGGTGGGGCGTGGTGGCAAATGGGAGTTGCTTGATGTCGGAGTTGTCGGATTAGATGAAGATGACGAATTTTGTAGGTTGTAGAAGAAATCGTTTATCCAATTGTTTGGATTCGAATTCATATTGGGATCCATGGAAAATTGAAAGAGATATATAAAAATGAAAGAGATTTAATTGTTTGGAAGTGTATAAAAAATATGTGAGTTTGTATATGTATATATACAAAAATAATGGCTCAAAACTTGCAAAAAACACCCCTAAAACGGCTATATTTTGAAATATCCCTATTTTCGAATTTCACCCGACCTTATCACCCCGCGTCTGACTCTGCCTCACCCCAACGCTAACTTTTTTAAGAAAAAAAAAGAAAAAAAAAGAAAAAAATATAAACGCGAAAACGCGAGACGCTGCACGTCGCGTTTTCGCCCACCATCTCAGGCTGTGGAGACGGCGCGAAGGTGAAAACCCTCCACGTGATGGACTCGCGCCGTGGCTGGCGTTTTCGCCGATGGCTCAAGCCATGAGCCACCGTACCTTATGCTCTTATCTGTATTGCTTTTAATTTGTTTGATGGTAATAAAACAGTTTACAAAGAATCTTGTACACGTTGATGGTGTATAAAATTGGTCAAGGTAAATCTACGTAATTTTGATAATGGTTAATTGCTTGAAAATGTATTATACTTGTCACATTTTGTTATTATGTGTACTGAATTTTTTTTCTTATTGTGTGTATTGAACTTTCAAAGTTCGATCATTCTATGTATTTTGTGACCATTTTACTCTTACCTTTTCTTTTAAATTTCGAAGGGTAAAATGGTCATTTTACATGGCAGAATAGTCACAAAATACACACAATAATCGAAATTTGAAAGTTCAGTACACACAATAAAAAAAATTCAGTACACATAATAACAAAAAGTGACAAGTATAATACATTTTCAAGCAATTAACCCTTTTGATAACCGAAATTTTTGGTTCGGTTTGATTTTAGCAGAAAAACCGAACCTAAACTGAAAAAACCGACGAACCGAAACCGATTGAAAAACCGATGGTTCGGTTTGTAGTTTTTGAAAAAACCGAATTTTTTTGTTCGGTTTGGTTTTAGCATTATAAAAGACCGATATAAAACCAAACCGACTATATACTCTAGGATAATTATTTTTCATATTTCAAAACTTTTCATCTGTATCTTTATCAACTACAATTACTCACTCTTTGAATTTTAAAAACAAATCTTATGTTGATCCGGTCACATTCTGTTACCCATTTTGTGGCTTGGCCCCTTACAATGCTCAATCTCTCAGTATATAATTCACATGAAGCATCAAAGTTCCAATTAGGGTTTTCTCTGATTATTGGTTGCTGTCCACAGCAACTTTAAGATCATTTTTTTTCCAAAATTACTATGATTTTTTTTGTGCAAATGGTGAAATATCTTATTAAGGCAGAAACAATATACATCCAAAGGAACAGGAACAGACATGCCTGAATCCTTTTAAAACCAATCCAAATACAAAACAGAGTTTATCTGATACTACTTATAGAATATATTCAAATGCTACTGATATATATCGGATTGAACATAAGTCTGACATTAAGCCACACCAGGCAAACCATATCAGAAGCACAATGAAACATTCACCACTATGCACCAAAACCATATACTCTTGATTACATTTCCAAGATCAACTTGTTCACAAATCATTCAACCATCCACAATGACTTGTAATGAGGTTGATTTGGCATCATCAAGGAGTATATAGCCCCATTCACACTAATGAGGGGCTCTACCTGGAATAGCTACATTTCCCTTCCATTGTCCTCATACATCACCCAGTAGCTCCACCTCACTGGAGTGAATTAGAAGCCAAGAGGGAAGGGCATCACTACTCAGGGAACACCCACCCTCACTAGACCCTATCAAACCTCCTTTGATGGTGTGTTGGGAGAACCAAGAAACATACCACCCATCACACACCATCCACCCAGATCAATACACACCATGGATAATCCTTCCTTATGGTACATCCAATTGAATTAGACCTCCTATTATCCCACATAGTTCACTGGATCCTTCACCAATGCCAATCCAGTAACACCATGTGTTCCAACAGGTACAGTCACACCAACTGGACTCCAAGATATTAGAAACTATCCATTATTTGATCTGCAAAAAACCATGGTCAAATAGTCATAGATCATGGATTTCAGGATACCATAAACTAGGATCCAAACACTCCTTTAAAAGGCAGTCCTGTCACTTCTTGTAAGTAGGCTTGATATCCTAATCCTCATAGATTTTAGAAACAGCTTGGGTTCTCTTGACATTGAAACTTGACAACTTCCATTTGATGTCTTTGATAATTTCTCTAATGATCATATCTTCACTTCTTTTCTTGTCTTGAAAAAATCTAATATTCCTTTCCCTCCAAATGTTATAGACACAGGCTGCAACACCAATCTTACTTAGAATACTCTTAAGATTGTTCTTGCAATGCATAGTCTGCACCTTTCTAATGATATTATCCCATTCCCAGTTTACATTTTCCAGCATAATTTTCCTTTTAATAGTTTCCCATACCTTCTTGGAGTAACAACAATAAAAAAATAAGTGGTGGACAGAGTCACTAGTAAGATGACACAGAGAACACTTGAGAGACTGTCCATTCATCCATTTAGCCATTATTTCTTGAGTCTGCAACCTATTATGTAGAGCTAACCACATGATAAAGGTGTGTCTTGGGTTACATTGAGAGAACCAAATATTGTGATACCAATCTGTAACATTTCTTATTTTCAGGTCATTTTATGACGTCATTTAGTTCGTCATTATTTCACTATTTATTTAATTTTTTTCTTTTTTTTTTCTCGTGCGCGCTTACTTTTAATTCTTATCACATAATTAAAATCGCGTAAGTTAAAAATCAGCATTTAACGTAAACGGACACCAAACGAATTAAAGTTTTCGTCAAACAAGCAATATATTATTTTTACGAAAGTAATAATCAACTTTTTATATTTTATTTTTATGGGTTGCGTAAAACGTTTACGTTTCGCGATAAATTACATTTAGGTATATCCGGAAACACCAAAATTTATCTACGCTTCAACAAATACTCATTTTTATTTCCAATGCTCAAAGTTTTATAAAACTTTACCCATGGTTTTAATTTGTGTCGTCCTATATATATAAACCAAGCTAGAACTTATAATTCTCAAGTATACACTTTACATTTAACTTGTACATTTTAACTTCACATTTCATAAAAGTTCAAGTAATACTTTCTTTTTACAAGATATTTTGCTAGCAATCTTCATCCCATAATTTCATGGGATGATATGCACCTTAGGAGACCAAAAAACACATTCATTTATCACTTAGACCATGTACACATTAGGATTAGTAAGACCTAGCTATACATAGTAAACTTGACCAACTAGTCACCCTTAATTCCCTCCCCTTTGTCTCCAAGGTTGCCGCCCCCCCTTGCTATTTTCTTGGTCTTTTAGTCTTTGTTTTATCACTTTGTGTTAGCCTCAAAATATTAAGTCGAACATGAAGTTCGTTCATTATGTATTTAAGTCTCGGTCAATTAATTAGTTAATG
>BQNB010093503.1:8294-26351 GCA_026074375.1 Tanacetum coccineum | reverse complement strand
AAGTAATATAACGGCAAACTACCAAGCACCAATTTAACTAAAGTTAGACGTCCACCGAAAGACATCGTTTTAGCCTTCCACCCAGAGAGTTTATTTTTAAAGCTCTCAATAACCCCGTTCCATGCCACCACTCTCCTCATATTTACACCAATTGGAAGCCCTAAGTAAGTAAACGGAAACTCCCTTGCACTGCATCTCATCTAACGAGCCATTCTCTCCACCTCTTCTCTTTCCACTCCCACACCGTAAAGCTTACTTTTTTGAAGATTTATTTTTAAGCCAGCAACCTCTTCGTAACACTTCAAAATATTCATTAGATTTCCCGTATTTTCTCGACTCCACTCGCCAAAAATGATCGTATCATCGGCGTATTGGAGGTGTGAAACCAACACCTCGTCTTCTCCCACATGAATTCCTTTAAAAATACTTTTAGAAACCGCCTCCTTCATGAGGGCATTTAAGCCTTCTGCCGCAAGAATGAAAAGAAAGGGGGATAACAGGTCACCTTGTCTCACCCCTCTTTCCATAGAGAATTCTCTTGTAGGAGAACCATTAGCTAAGATCGAGATAGAAGTGGATCGAAGGCAAGAATCTACCCATTTACACCATTTATTCCCGAACCCCATCTTCTTCATGATAGCCATCAAGAATCCCCATTCAATACTATCGACTATCGTCAGCTTTTTCAAAGTCCAATTTGAAAACTATACCGTTTTGCTTCTTTTTCTTCATAAATTCCTGTTGGGAAACCTGCACACTTTTATTAGCATAGATCGAATAATTAACTAGTAAATGAACGTAAAGGAAAACAGACAACATAAGCAGTAAAGAACGAGGCTCGTGTTTAACACGATTCCCTTAAAACAGATTCGCCGTCTGTTTCCCAGGGTAGGCCTATAATCGCCAAGACCTAATGGATCATCCACATTTGGCAACAAGTGTTACAAAAATGAAGCATTCACAAACTTCAGAGAATTCACCCTTCTACCGGAACCACATTTATGCATCTACTAGCTCCCGTTTTATTGTATCTCAATAGCGCTTTATATATTTAAAATTGAACCCATCTGGTCCCGATGCCTTGTCGTTACCACATCCACACACCGCCTCCCACACCTCCTTTTCTGTAAACGGTGCTTCTAAGATACCCAAATCCTCCACTAAAAGTCCAGGCCCTCGACTGTTTTCAAAACGAGGTCTGCTACCACTCTTTGACGAAAATATGTCCTTATAAAATCTAAAAATTTCTTCTTTTATTTTAGCCGGATCTTCACACCAAACACCATCGATCATCAAACCTCAGATCCTATTTTTATCATTTCTTCTCTTTATCATCGCATGAAAGTACTTTGAATTTTTGTCCCCCACCACATCCCATTTAATCTGGGCTTTCTGTTTGAGCATACTAAATTTTTCATTCTCTTTTTCTATCCACTCCTTCCTAGCCTTTAACCCTAGTTCCATTTCCCAATTGTCCAAAACTCTGTTTTCAGCCTCCAACTCTTATTTCCTAGCCTCACTTTTACATTTATCAATATCTCGTTCATTTACATCATCTTTCAATCTACTCCACTTTAGCAATGTTATTATACATTTACATACCATTTTATACAAAATCTTGTTATGTAATGTCATAACACAAAAATCAAGTATTTGAAGAACATAAAAAGCGTTTGACGTTGGATATTCTATCGACCAATTTTTTGTAAATTAGGGTAGCTTCGTGTTCTTTTCCATGCCTTTTGATATTCAAGTCGCAACAGGAACACTTAGCATGTTTATGTATCAGTTGTGTCCTTCTTCGAATTAGACAGTATGTAGCACTTATATATATACTACTTCACACTTTGCTTCATTATCATATCTTTTTTTTGAAACAGCAATGATATTAAAAGGCCAAGAAGGTAAAAAAAGAAAGAAACAACAAAAGGCTCCAGGCTAGAGCGAAAAGAAAAAACAAGAGACAAACAAGCAAAACACCAAAAACGATACCTATAAAAGCTATGGAGGCCTCAACTGAGCAGGAGAATGTATCCAACGATTCCATGAAACCCGATAGTTATGAGCCCAGTTAGAAACCCATAATAATGAAACTCTTTGAACCACATGAAATATATCTTCATTACAATAATCATTCTTCTCATCCACTGATGTCGCATGACAAACTTTGTTTCTCCAGTTCCATATATGCCAAAGGGTCATTAAGCAAACTCCATGAAAAGCTCTACTAGCCCTTTCGTCTTTTAGGAACCGGAAAGACCCAATGAGGATGTTTGAAAATGATGAGTTAAAGATCGAGGGGGATCCCCACCAACTCCAAATTTTAACCCAAAGACTCTTAACTCTAGGGCATGAGAGCAAACTGTTAGGAACACGAAAGTGTCGGTCACTTCCATAGATAACAGTCGTTAGCTCGTTAAGTAATTTTTGGAAACTTACATAGGTAGTTAGACCAAGGCCCATGGATAAGCCCATCAAGCCAAGGCCCATCCGCCCCTTGTAAGTATATAAACACCTCTCCATGCCTTGGAGAGGTGGTTGGTTGGTTGTAATTTCACATAGTTAATGCATTTCTTTTCTCATACTTCCTCTCACTAGAAATACTCTCTTCCTTCCCACTTTCTCTCTCTAGTTCTTGTTGTTAGAGATTACTAATATTCTTCAATTGGTATCAAGAGCCATGGAGTGGTGTGTTTAGTTTTTATGTCTATTTTTTTGGTTCGTGTGTGTTGTTGCAAAATCTATCTTTATTTCTTGTTTTTCTTTGTTTTCGAAGCTATAAGTGTACACTAAATGATCATTTGCTTTGGTAAATTGATCTAGTATCTTTATGATATAGGTGTACAAGCTTTGAATCAAGAAAAATATCATTTTTGGTCATCTTTGTGTTCGAAAATTTTAGAAAGAACAAAATCTTGATTTTAAATTTTTCGGCTTAAAACCTTAAAGTTTTCATTTTTCTTGTTCTTATAGGCTTAGTAACACTAGTTGTACAAGAATTTTTGCAAAACAATCATCAAAAAGGTGTCATTTTGTGTTTTAAAAACTTTGAGTTTCATGGCTGTTAGAACCGAACAACCTGAACCGTACAACCTGAACCGAACAACCTGAACCGAACAACCTGAACCGAACAACCAGAACCGAACAACCTGAACCGAACAACCTGAACCGAACAACCAGAACCGAACAACCTAAACCGAACAACCTGAACCGAACAACCTGAACCGAACAACCTGAACCGAACAACCTGAACCGAACAACCTGAACCGAACAACCTGAACCGAACAACTTGAACCGAACAACCTGAACCGAACAACCTGAACCGAACAACTTGAACCGAACAACCAGAACCGAACAACATGAACCGAACAAATTGAACCGAACAACTTGAACCGAACAACTCAAATTTCCAAATTATACAGTTTATTTCTTTGACTTGTAAAATCTCGTGAAACATTAACTTGTTTTCCCGGTTTTGTCAAGAATTGTAAAATCCCGTGTAGTTTCAAGAATTAAAACACTTAAAAGACAACTTAATCAAACACAATTTCTTTCTACCACCGTTCGATCAAACAAGTAATCTTTTAACATACAAATTTCTCAATGACGACTCTTGCTGACAAAGCGATTCTTTCGGGTGCTGACAATCGTCCACCTATGTTGGAAAAAGATATGTACGATTCTTGGAAAAGCATAATGGAGCTATATATGATGAATAGACAACATGGAAGAATGATACTTGAATCCGTTGAAAATGGTCCACTCATCTGGCCTACGATTGAGGAAAATAGAGTGACTAGACCAAAGAAATATTCTGAGTTATCTGAACGAAAGCAATTCAAGCTGATGTGATATCGAAGGCAAACAAATAACATTTCATCAAGGATTACCACACGAGGTTATGCATTATTAGCAATCTAAAGTTACTAGGGAACTTTGGGAAAGAATTCAACTTCTCATGCAAGGAACTTTATTGACGAAACAAGAAAGAGAGTGTAAGCTTTATGATAAATTCGTTAAGTTTGCTTATAAGAAGGGGGAAACACGTGATTTTTACTTGATATTTTCACTACTACTCAATGACATGAACATCTACAATATGAATCTAGAACAATTTCAAGTGAACACCAAGTTTTTGAATACTCTTCCTCCTGAGTGGAGCAAATTTGTGATAGATGTCAAACTGGTGCGGGATTTGAACACAACTAATATTGATCAGCTTCATGCTTACTTGGGACAATGCGAGTTTCATGCAAATGAAGTTCGTTTAATGCATGAACGCAATTCAGATCCGCTTGCTTTGGTTGCAACCCATCAGATGACCCAGTCTCCTTATCAAACTCATCAAAATTCATACCAAAACTCTCAATTTCAACCACAAGTTTCACTATATCAGTCTCCACAACATGGTTCACCTTATCAGTCTCAACAATGCTCAAGCAATCAATTATCAACACCTCTTTCAATCACTTATCCATCTAATGATTATAAATCATCAGTTCACCACAACGTTTATTCTCCATCATCATCCATCCCTCAATTAGAATATGCTCCCACAGTTAACCAACAACCTGAATTTTCCTAACCAGACTCGGGTCTAATTATTCCAGTGTTCCATAAAAGTAATGATCCCATTGATGCCATCAAGCACATGATGTATTTCTTGACTGTTGTTGTCACTTCCTGCTACCTCACTACCAATAAAACAGCTGAGTAGTCGTCAAACCCTAGGCAACAAGTTACCATTAATGATGGGAGAGTGACCTTACAGCCAATTCAAAGGAGACAAACTTCTTTTGTTGCGGGTACTACAAGGACCTACACTCTAGGAGCAAGTGGAAGCAATTCTGGGAAACAAAGGACTGTTAATTGTTACAACTTCAAAGGGGAAGGACACAGCCAACAAGTGCACTAAACCTAGGAGTGAAACGGGATGTTTCATGGTTAAGGATAAAGTGTTGTTTTGGTACAAGCTCAAGCAAAGGTCAAAATTTACATGAGGAGGAACCTAGCTTTTTTGGCAAAAAAAGATCCAGGAATTACAGAAGGTCAAGCCATACAGACTATCATTACTCACAATGCTGCTTATCAAGCTGATGATTTGGAATGCAATAGACTCCGATGAGATCTATCTACTTTAGCTTTAATTCTTCTGTTACCTTGTTTTCAGCTCCTTGCCAAATATATCTTATGGTATGAAAGGACATTAGTTTTTAAATCATCTAAAGTCATATTTTCCATAAACATTATCTTTTCCTCATACAAAAGTTGACTTGTTGATGAGCAGCTAATTGTGCTCAACTTCTTTAAAGCTTGAGTATAAGCCGGTATTTCTATACTGGCAATCTCCAATTGTTCCCTCAGTTTCAATCATAACAATCTTTTAAGTTTAGCATAAGACTCTTTACTTCTTTTAAACAAGAAGTTACCTCTGTGTCTGAGCCTGAACTGCTGCAAGCCATCAAAGCATAGTTCTCTTGTTCATCTTCTGAGTGACTGGTCCAATCAACACCTTCTCCATCAAGAGTCACCAAAGCTTTAAGTCCCCCATTTACCATGATCTCCCCCATTTTCTTACCCTTATTTCCTAGTGTTCCAAGCACTCTCCTCCCTACTATCTTGATTCTATTTGGATCTGCCTCTTCTAGTAAAATGCCCTGTCCATGTGATACTATAGAAAAAACTCTCCGACTTTGGTTTTTGTCAAACCAACCGGTTCCTTGGCATCAATGTATCCCCCCCTTTCCCCCCTTTCTACCTTTAATTTTTGTAGAACTTTTTCATTCTCATGGAAATCATGGCCACCTGCCATTTCAAGTCCATTTCTTCTAAATCAAACTCATCAAGCTGTTCTAGATCTTCATGATCCAATTGTGGGCAACTGGATTGATTTGCAAGTAAGGAGTATGATGAAGGATGTTCATATTGTGAGTTATGACCAGAAGAATTAGAAACACCATAAGCGGTACTAACATCATTAGTACTGCTAGTGTTCTCTGAAACAAATGCCACATTCTACGTGCTAGAGGATGATGCAGTAGAGCCTTTAACATCAGACTCAAAGACTCTAAGATTATTATACAGATCATCAAAACTGAGACTGTCCACTCCTGGCTTGGTCCTCATGATTAAGGAAACTTGAGACCAGGCAGAAGGTAGAGACCTAAGGAATTTCTGATTTGCATCTTCAGTGGAGACGCCTGCACCATGAATCTCTAGTTGACTCAGAAGACTCTGAAACCTGTCATAGCCTTTATGTAGCCCTTTTGAGTTTGATACAGAGAAGCCTTCAAACTGTTGCTTTAGAATATACTTCTGCATCTTCTTTGATTCATCATTTCCACCAAATCTAGATTTGATAGCTTCCCATATTTCTTTAGCATCAGTCATTTTATGAAATTTAGCAAGATGATCTTCTGGTAAAGCCATAAGCAAAGTGGTCCTTGCTTTTCTTTCTCTTTCTCTGGCTAAAATTTCTTCTGCAGTCTTGGGAGGCAGAACCTTTATTAAACCATTTGTATCAGTTGAGACACTCACAGGACCATTTCCTCTTTGAATAACTTCCCAGATAGGATAGTCTGTATGGGCTTATCCATCCAACGATTATCAATCATCCGTTCACCACAATATTTATTCTTCATCATCCATCCCTTAATTGGATATGCTCCCACAATTAACCAACAATCTGAATTGGATCTAATTGTTCCAGTGTTCCAGAAAGGTAATGATCCAATTGATTCCATTAATCACATGATGTCTTTCTTGACTGCTCTTGTCACTTCCCGCTACCCTACTACCATAATCAGCTAAGAAATTCGTCAAACCCTAGGCAACAAGCTGCCATTAATGATGGGAGAGTGACCTTCAAAGGAGACAAACTTCTTTTGCTGCGGGTACTACAAGGACCTACACTTTAGGAGCAAGTAAAAGCAATTCTGGGAAACAAAGGACTGTTATTTGTTACAACTACAAAGGGGAAGGACACATGTCCAAACAGTGCACTAAACCAAAGAGAAAATGGGATGATTCATGGTTTAAGGATAAAGTGTTGCTGGTACAAGCTCAAGCAAATGGTCAAATTCTACATGAGGAGGAACTAGCATTTTTGGCAGATCCAGGAATTGCAGAAGGTCAAGCCACACAGACTGTCATTACTCACAATGCTGCTTATCAAGCTGATGATTTGGATGCATATGACTCTAATTGTGATAAACTCAACACTGCCAAAGTTGCTCTCATGGCGAATTTATCTCATTATGGTTCAGATGCTCTCGTTGAGGTACACAATCATGATAATGTAAATAACAATATGATTAATCAAGTTGTGCAGGTGATGCAGTCTTCTGAATAGTCAAATGTTGTGAATCATTCAGAGACTGAAATAATCAGTGATAGCAATATCATTCCTTATTCTCAGTATGTGATTGAATCACAACAGGCAGCTGTTCAGAATTCTAACTCTTTTGCACAACAAGATGCACTGATATTATCTGTGATTGAACAACTGAAAACCTAAGTAGTTAATTGTACCACGATTAATCTGGACAATAAAAGTTTTAATGATACTTTAACTGCTGAGCTTGAAAGATATAAGGAACAAGTTAAAGTTTTGAAAGAAGGACAAAATGTTGATTTAAAGAGTAATGATAACATTTCAGATTCAAGTGCACAGTCTGTAGAGATTGATCATCTTAAACAAACTCTTTCTGAACATTTGAAATAAAAGGAATCTTTAATGCAAACAGTTACTCTTCTCAAAAATGATTTTAAGAAAGAAGAATCTAGGAACATCGATAGAGAGATTGCTTTAGAAAAGAGGATCAAACAGCTAGATATTATTGTTTTTAAAAGAGATCAATCTACATAAACTGTTCACATGTTGACGAAACCTTAATTTTTCTATGATCATACCACTAAACAAGCTCTAGGTTTTCAAAATCCTTTCTATCTGAAGAAAGCTCAGCAGTTGGAACCAAAGCTTTATGATGGTAATGTCATTAAGAATATGAGTGCTATTGTGATTCTTGGCTCCGAAGAGACCCTAATGCTTGCTGAAGAGAGTCGTTCAAAAATGCTTTTAAAACAAAAGGATCCTATGATGTTAGAAAAGAAAGTCAATACTACACCAGTCAATTATGTTGTTCTTAACCAACTTTCTTAAGATTTTGAAACACGATTTGTTTCACAAACTGAATTATCTGCTGAACAAGCCTTTTGGTCTCAGAATTTTATGAATTCTCCAGATCCTACTCTTTCTAGTAGACCCACCAAAGTTGAGGTTCCAAAAGAACTTCCTAAAGTCAGCATGGTTAATACGAGTTTAAAGAAACTTAAACACCATCTTGCTGGTTTTGACGTGGTTGTCAAAGAAAGAACCACGGCCACAGCCATCACTGAGGGCTCATGGGGGTTTGAACATACAAAAGCTTGTTTTAGGGATGAAATAATTCCATTTGTAAAAGCTCTGAAGGATTTGTTCAACACATTCAATCAATATTTGATTGATGAACTTTTGGAAGTCCAAAATGTCTTTCATCAAATGGAACAGCCTATAGAACAACATCGTTTAGAGTCAAAAACATTTGAAGTTAAAATGAATCAAGTTTTGAACGAAAATGAACGACAAACAGAGTCAAGAACCTAAGATGAAAACTGTGGTCAATACTGGTATAAGGGTGGACAAACCAGTATGAGATAATACTAAAAGGGTTAATAATTTATTATTTCAAAATAACCTCCATTTAAGGAAAGGATTTCTGTCCAAACCCCAAAAAGGAGTTATTACAAGAAATAGTTTGATTACTCCTGTTAAGCAAAATGAGAAAAGAGCAGTTCACAAAGTTAGTACTGCTAGGCCAGTTAGTACTGCTAGGCTTGTTAGTACTGTTAGACCATTTGCTCCAAAAATAACACAAACTAGTGGTGCTATTAGACCTAATTTACACAATAATGGACAAAATAAAACAAAGAGCTCATTATCCACTATCAAGTGGTCTTTTAAACAAAGTCTGCTTTTAGACCTAAAGACTTAAAACAAGATGTTAAAACTTTTGGGGTTTAAAATATGCATATACTAGCTGGGACAAGAGCAGTAGTTAATATTGGGTAAGGGTAAGAAGGATAATGTACGAAACTTTTAAAAAAAATCATAGTTGGGTTTAGAGGCCTAAGGGAATTACTTGGATTCATGTGTCCAAAGACAGTGGATCATTCATGCTCAAGAAGGTTTGGTATGTTGACCAAAAAGGGTTATTTCCAAGTCTGTAATGGCTTGGATCCTAAGAGTTAATTATTCTCTTACTTTTGTGTAGGGCAATCCAGAGATCTTGTTGCAGGATCATGCAGTGGTGGATAGTGGTTGCTCTAGCCATATGACTGGCAACAAAGCTTATCTTTCAGACTATGAAGATTACAATGGAGGCTTTGTGGCTTTTGGAATTGATCCCAAAGAAGGTAAAATAACAGGAAAGGTTAAAATCAGAACCGTATTTAGACTTTGATTGATGGTACTTTGAAGATGAACTTATTGTTTACCTTTCTCTGTCTCACAAATGTTAGTGTCTAGAAAAAATAATTGTCATTTTTAGACTGAGTATGAATGCCATATCCCGTCTCATAGCTTTAAGCCTTATTTATGAAAGTCAAAGTTTGTTACTTAGAGCTCCTAGAAAGGATGATGTGTACAGCTTGGACTTAAAGAACATTATTCCCTCTGGAGGTATAACTTGTTTATATGCAAATGCAACAGCAGATGAGTCTAAATTATGGAAGGAGTTTTAGTTAGGTCTGTGAATTTACAAAATTTAAACATAATTTGTTAAAGGGTTCACCTAGTTAGAGGTTTACCTTCTAAGGTTTTGTGATATGACCAAAAATTGTGTTGCCTGTAAGAAGGTAGCAACATAAGGCCTCTTGTAAGGCCAAGTTAGAAAGATTCATCAGAAATAGCCCCTAGAATTACTTCTTATGGACACTTATTTGGACCTGTCTCTGTAGAAAGTATTAACAAGAAAAGGTATTGTTTGGTTGTGACTGATGATTTCAGCAGATTTAGTTGGGTATTTTTCTTAGCTACCAAGGATGAAACATCTGAAATCCTTTGTAAATTTATCATAGGCTTAGAAAACCAATTGAATTCATAAGTTATATTCATTAGATGTGTTAATGAGACAGAGTTTAAGAACACATGCTCATGAATGAATTATGTGCTAAGAAAGAATAAAAAGGGGAGTTTAGTGTGGCTAGAACTCAAAGTGGATGCAAAAGGAGTCTGTATCCAAACAGGGGAGGAAATCTGCCAAATCTACTCCAACTGCACACACAGATCAAGTTTTTGATGATGTGGATGTTAATGATGCAATGGATTATATGGAGACAGATGCTTACATGCAAAAGGGAGTTAGTACTAAAGATCAAGTTAGTACCGTCAAGCCAGATGAAGGTACCGACAAGTCAAAAGTTAGTACTGACAAGCCTGAAGTTAGTACCGCTAAGCCAAAAGAAGTAGAAGTTAGTACCGACAAGCTTGATGAAGGTACTGCTGAGCCAAAAGATGGAACTTCAGATGAAAGTACTGCTCCTACAACTGTTTTCAGAGATGATGAGACCATTGCTGAGTTTTTGGTATCTATGAGCCAAAATAAGGCTAAACAAAAAGGTGTTGAGATCAAAGATGCTGAAGATTCAGATAGACCAAGGGCTACATCAACAAGATCAGTACTTACATTGAAGCCTCTTCCTAAAATTGATCCTAAAGACAAAGGCAAGAAAGTACTTGAGGAAGAAGCTGAGTCAGATGCTGAGTCAGAGGGAGTTGATGAAGCTGAAAGAAAGTTTGATCAGCTTGCTAAGGATGAAGAAATAGCCAGAAAGGTGCAAGAGGATTGGGAAGCAGAAGAGGAAATGAAAAAGTTAGCTGAGGAAGAAGCTACAAAGGCTGCTCTTATACAAGATTTTGATGATATTCAGGCTAGAATTGAAGCTGATAGACTTCTAGCTGCAAGGCTTCAAGAGGAAGAGAGAGAAACGTTTACAGTTGAAGAGAGAGCCAAATTTCTTTATGATACTATTGCTGCTCAAAGGAGGTTCCTTGCTCAACAAAGAGCTGCTGCAATCAGAAGCAGACCACCAACAAGAACTCAGCTAAGAAACCAAATGATGACCTATCTGAAGCATGTAGGAGGAAAGAAGCATGCTGATTTGAAGAACAAGAACTTTGAAGAAATACAAGTTCTGTATAAAGAGGTTAAAAGGTCTGATAAAAACTTTATTGCTATTGGTTCTGCTGAGGATGAGAGACAGATTAAGGAGATGAATGAAGAATCTAAAGACCCTAAAAAGAAGAGATTAAAGAAGAGGGTTGTCAATGAAACTCCAAGGGAAGAAGACACAGCAAAGGTACCTGCTGAACAAGAAGTGACAGAGCAGGGTACAAAGAAAAGAAAAAGTGGTCATGTGAAGATGATTGCTAGGAAAAGGCCAAGACCACAGCCAGATGATGATAGTGATGATGAACACAGAAAATGTCTAAGGATTGTTACATTTGATAGTACCATAGATAGTGAGATTATGGAGACAAAATCTTTTGTTTCTAAGTTGCACAAGGTTTCATCACCAGATGGGGATTACCTTGTTGTCTACAGAGTTAATGGGCACTTCAGGGCATTTAACTATCTAATGGAGGTACTACATATTTTTGATAGGCAGGATTTGTTTCATTTATATGATTTGGTGATGAAGCAGTACTCAGAAATCACACCAGAAGGTATTGAGTTGATTCTTTGGGGAGACTTGAAGATTATGATGGAATCCTCAACAGAAGAAAATGATCAAGGTGATTTCTGGAACAATCAACAAGATTGGGAGATTGTTAGTTGGAGACTGTATGAAGCTTGTGGAGTTTGCATACTAGAGTTTAAGGATGGAACAATCATCTACATGCTAGTTGAAAGAAGGTATCCTCTCTCCAAGAAATTGTTGCAAAGAATGCTTGATTTGGGATTGGAGGTTGAAGAGGAAAGTACTGATGCACTACATTTGGTAAGATTCATTAAGCAACAGCTTAATGAAGAGTAATGTCGGGAATGGAAGTGAGAAGGGTTTGGGTGTTGGCTAACCACCACACAACAAATGGTCTTCAATTCACCATGTCTAACAGACATCAAGAATTGACTAGGCCATAAGCAAACGACTTCTGGTAAAGACTTCTTAAATCCATTTATGGTTGACAATTTACCAAAAATTGTATGGTTCTCAACTCACCTTGCTTCACAGTGAAGAGTTGGCTAGTCCAGGATCAAACAGTTCCTGGTAAAGACTAATCAAATATGTTGATAGCTGATAGTTTGCTAAAAACTATATGGTTATGAGTTCACCATGGTATGGTAATGAAGCATTGACTAGTCCAAAAGCAAACGGCTTTTGGTAAAGACAAATCAAATCCGTTGATAGTTGATAGTTTACTCAAAACTATAAGGTTATCAATTCCTTGTTGTTTACAATGAAGAATTGGCTATCCCAGAGCAAACGACTACTGGTAAAGGAATATCAAATCTGTTAATGGCTGATAGTTTGCCAAAAACTACAAAGCCAACTTAGTTGGATGTTGCTGTATTGCTGAGAAGATATGTTGCTGATAAAAATAGATAGCTGAATATGTCAAAATTATTAAAGATCAGATCAAGATTTGACAAAGTGTTTGGATACATCCTCCTGGTCTACAAGATGTTTACACTAAAGAAACATGAAGTTAAACAAGTTCAACAATCATGTTTAGGGGAGGATTGTTAGGAATTTCCTGACTTTGTTATGTTAGTTATACTTAGTAGCTAGTAATAGTAGTACGACAGTACAAAATTGTTAAGTACTGCTCAGTTAGGTCTTGCACCGTTAGTATAAAATAGTTAGTACCGTTTAAGAGATATGCATGAGATATTATAGGAAAAGATATGCATTATCTTTTACGCGTTTTGTAAGCCAAGATTAGGGTTTTCCTTGGTGTATAAAAGGAACCCTTACGGCATAGTTTGAGATTCGTTCTTTTGGTCAATCTTCAGAGTTAGCTAATTAATACAAAACTTAGTTATCAATATTCATTGTTCTTCTTTGCATTATAAGTTAGATTCCGCATAACTTATAGTGTTCTTAATCATTGTTTCTCCTGTAGTTTGTATGAATCTATTCATATTAGCTACAACCCTTAACAAGGTAGTAAGATCTATATTCAAAGGGATCCACATCTTTGGTTGCACTTGTTACCTAACCAAAGATGGTGAAAATTTGGATAAGATGAAAAAAAGGGGAACCGTGCATTCTGGTAGGATACTCCACTCAGTCGAAGGATCAAGATAAACCTCAGTGCTCCAACAATGACATTTTGTGATATTGAAGCATGTGATCCCTTTTCTATTGTAGATAAACCAACCACGGGTTTGATTTAGTTAAACATCAAAAATGAGAAGAGATTTATGGATCTGGAAAAACTATCTAAGTTTTGTAATGCTACTCTGGAAAAGGTGCTGAAAGAAGTAAAACTTGCATAACATTTAAAATATGTATTCTTCTGTTATAAACCTGCAAAAACCTAATGAGTTTAATAATTCTCTCATCCTATCTTTACTGCTTTATCAAGTCGAACCCTAAATTCATATTGTATATTTGTCTATCACACATTTTATGCTTGGTATAGTTGTCTTTGTCTTTGATTACAGTTTATATATGATGAGAAGAAGCTTGGAAGTTCTTAGGAAGTTTCATTGGATGATTCTCGGAGGACGATTTAACCAGTCATCGCATGTTTCTTATCCATTATTGAGCAAACCAGTGGAGTACTAGTTTCTTTTACTTGTTTTCTTTTCCCTTTATTCGTTTCAACGGGTACTTTTGTAGAACATTGGGGACAATGTTCAACTTAAGTGTAGGGGGAAATAAGCCTTAGAAACTATTCTTTCATTTGCCATTTGCCTTGTCCTTAAAATGATGGGTAATATATCGAAACATAACATAAAAGGTGATTTTTACCCAAATTTAAATTTTTTTATGACACATACCGATGAAAACCGAGTATTAATACCGTCTCATGGATAGGAATTTATATGACTAGCACAATAACCCTCAGAATTCCACCCCAAAATGTGAGGTTCACCCTTAGATCTTTAGGAATTCAGGTACCCATCGTTGGTAACCCAAGATGATTTTATCTTTACCCGGTTCGAGTTAAGGTTGATCTGCAGGCGTGCATGTCTATTCCGTCGTTACGGCCATGTATGCATTGCCTTGTCGCCTTTTCTGGAATGTCTGGTGTTAGTAAAATTCATATGAGTGTACCGGTAGCATATTAAATTCTAGAACTTGTTATTGTGATGCATCCCGAGACCGCATAGTAAGTATTAGGATTTGCTTGATAAGAGGCATTAGGATTAACCCATGTTTTAAACAAGTAATTGTTATGATGGTCACATCGATCATATAACTATCCCACATCCTTGTCATGCACTAACCTTTAGGCAGGATACCTGTTCGTCTTAAAATAATCCTTCCACAACAATTAAGCAAACCCGAATAAGCCCTAAATAAGCTCTTATTGAGCCGACAACAAGAAAGAAAAAGTGAGAGAAGAAAAGAACTAGGAAAGTTAGATTAGAGAGAGAAAGGGTGGATTACAATGTGAGAAATGTGCAACCAACACCCTCTCTATGTGTGGAGAGGGTTTCTTTTATACCCCTAGCCATCTAGTTGGCGTATGGGCTTGTAACTTGGGTCGGGCTTGGCATATCTTGGGCTTTGAGCCCGAAACACGGACAATATTAGATTACAATCCAAGCCCGTTGAACCCGACTAGCCTATTACTTTACAAGACCTAGTTTGACTTTATAAGACCGATAACATTCTTGTTTGACTTAATAAAATTAAGGCTAATGGTATGTGCTTAATTGCACATACCATTTTCCATTAAAAACGGACTTAAATGACTAAAAACGTACCAAAATACATCGTATTTGTATGTTTTGCATTTGTATTGTGCAGGAAACGGATATTCAAGAACAGGACAAAAAGAAAGCCAAAAACAAACAAAGCCGAGCACGGAATGGAAAAGACAAAGTCAAACCGAAGCCAAAGTCAGTCAAAGTCAGAAAGTCAACCCCGACAAAGTCAAAAGTCAACCAAGTGAAGAAAATACAACTTGAGGGACTAAAATTGCCAAACCTCAAGTTATATTACTAGAATAACAAGACAAGGGCTGAAATTACAAATTGGGTGAAGAATAACTTGAGGGGCCAAAGCTGCCAACTTACCCAAACATCATTTTTTTCCCGCCAAGCCGCGCGCGCGCCGTGTGAGACGAACGAAGGGATGTCTTCCCATACTTTTACCCTGCAAACCACTCAACACCCTGGATAAATCATTTCACTGTTGGTTTTGAAAGAAAAGCAAAGAGCTTAATTGGATAAGCTCTTGTACACTGAGTTGTGGGTTTTAGAATGTGTCATTTTTGAGTGTCAAAAGTCATTAGTCAAGTCCATTTGTGGGCACTTGTGTTTTTCTTAAAACTGTCAACAGAGTTCTATGTCTTTCCAAAAAGTCAAAAATGCTTATTTTAAAGTCCATTTATCAGTTAGCAAATGTGGGTCCAAGCTTTTGAATTTTTGAGCATAAGCTCACCACAAGCTACTTTTCATCTGTTTTAAGCTACTTTTTGGTTTTGAGCTTATTAGGTAGCTTATTTTTAAGCTGAGAATTGGCCTTTGGCTGTTGCTCAAATAGCCTTAAGCTCAAAAGCTCAATTAGCTTATTTGAGCTTGTGGCTTATTACTTTTGTTTATTTCTTATTGCATTAGGTATGTTACATTAGTTTAGATAGCTTTTTAGGGTATTTAGCTTATTTTGAGTTTTTTAGAGCTTATTTTTAAAATTGCATAATTTTCCCCTGGTGCAAAAGAGAGTTTTGACAGCCTCTTTAAGCTGTCATTAAGCTCACAATTTTCTTTCTAAAAAGCTTTTTCAGTGAGCTTATAGGGTGTGCTATAAGTACCCATAAGCTCAGTCATTGGGTCCCACTCTAAAGACTTAAAAATAAGCCCTAAGAGTGCCTCAAGGGCCTTTTTGGCCTACAGTACAAACCCTTAAGTTTGTACTGCTGAGCATTTCATCAACTCTTGGCTTATTTGGCTTATTCCAAGGATCCCCCTCTTGTAGTACTTATCTTGCTTAGATTTCAGTTCAAAAATGATTTGTGCAACTTTCCTAGTTAGTACTGGTAGCATGTGTAGTTAATACTGTTAGATTAATTTAGCTTATTTAAGTGCTTATCACTGATTGAAATCTGTTCATAAGTACCTTATGTTGTCATTTGATAATCTGTTTTTAACAAATTAGGATCAAATCAGCTTGAATAAAATGACTTTTGAAAACTTTAAGAGGTTTTTAGAACTAGCGGTACTAACTCAAAGCTAGCGGTACTAACTCCAAGTTAGTACCGGTAGTTAATACTGTTAGTACTGTTGTTCCATTTTTTGCTTATTAGCTTATTACTTCGGCTTATTTAAGATTTGCTTAGCTTTTTAGAATAGATTAAGCCCATTTTCGTTTACTATCTTTAGTGGAGCTTATTTCAGTAGCTTATTTTAGGTCTAAAAGTGCTTATTTTCATTAAAATCCAAAAAATAGTAGTGTAGTCATTTGTGCTTATTGTGCTTATTTCAGTGGCTTATTTAAAAAAGTGAATAGGTGGGCTTAATAAGGACTCATTAGTGAGCTTATTTCCAAAAGCCCACTTTTCAGTTTGGCTTATTGGTGATTTTAGCTTATTTTGAATTTGGCTTATTTAAGAAAAAGTTAGAGTTTACTACTTTTTGATGCAAATTGAGTTAAGTTAAGTTGTGTTTGGTTGAAAAAGCTTTTTGGAATCAGATTAAGCAACATATAAGCTTTCCAAAACATCTCTCCTTTTTGAATTTGAGCTTATTTTGAGTTTGTAGTGTCCAAAATACCAAAAACCAAAATTTTAGCTTACTTTCTGCAATCAGCAGCTAAATTGGCTTTTTGGAGCTTATAAAGTGCTTATTTTCGCAAGGTGTCTTTATTAAAGTTGCTTAAAAACATGTTGTGAACAACTTTCGTGTTTTGCGTTTTGGCTAAAAACGACTTTTTAAAATCAGCACTTTTTGGGGACTTGGACTAAAATCGGGATTGGGGTTCAGGGTAGGAAAAAAAGAATTTATTTTGGTCTTTTGTCACAAATAGTCCCTGTCGTTAGTCCATTGTTAGTCCTTGTTAGTTTTAGTTTAATTATTAGTTAGGTTTAGTTTTAATTAGTTTAATTAAGCTTTAACCATTAGATAAAATTTGGGGCTTTTAATTTTGTTAAATTTCTGCACTTTTTCTCCACTTAGTGTAATTTTTATAAAAAATTTAGGTTTTTAGCCCTCGTTTTTCGTGCCCGTTTTAGGTTTTAAGTTATATAGCTTTCGTTTTTAGGTTTTATTTAATCGTTTTTGCATATTTAACTTGTAGAAATAGAAAACCAATCATACCTTTGTCATATTCAAACATCAATCATCAATCCGTCATTTGATTTTCCATTCAAGCCTCGTTGGGACATAACGACCCGGGAATCATACTTCCGGCTACATATATATTTTATTTTGGTGAACTCTTGACCATTCCTTGAGTAAAGGTAATTGGTTGAGTGTTTGCTTATATATTATATATATATTATTGATGAATCAATTTTTGGCGCCGTTGCCGGGGAGGCTGTGAAAACGATTATCGTTAAGTTTGACAATTTGTGTTTGAATCTGTGAATATTCTCTCTAAAAAAATATAAAAAGTACAAAAATATTTTTCATTCTCTTTTATTAGTATAATTATCATATATAAAAAAAACCAAAAATATAAAAACATTGTCCATAAAGAAAAAAAAGAAATAAAATTCACAAGTTGGTAAAAATACCAAAATATAATATTCTCAACTGAGGTATTATCATAATAACTTCCGGTGAACTTGTTGGTTCCCAACTCGAACAAAAGATTTAAAAACTTGCCATTTGTGTCTCTTAC
>BQNB010093502.1:0-26351 GCA_026074375.1 Tanacetum coccineum | reverse complement strand
ATAGACTCGGTCCATTTATCATATAGTTATTAGTTGGCCCATTTTAAAATGTTAAGACTTGGCCCATGATTTTTTTCTTAAACCCGGTGACATTGTATAGATCCCATCCCATATAATTAGGGTAAAATCCCTAACCCTAACATAATCATCCAACGCAGTCACACACTCTTTCTTCTCTTCCAAAAAAAATAGATCAAAAAATATATTATCATCTTGTTCATACGCAGCTATAAAACCAAAAAACCATCATCCTCTTCTTATCGTATCATATATCTTTAACCACACATCATCAAATCCATGTGTAGGCATCTTACACACTCGAATAACAAACACCCTTTTAATCAATTAATTCAAATGCAACAAGGACGAGAGAGACGTGCTTCAAGATCATTTAATGATGGTCTCAGGTAGGTTTTGCATTCGGTTGTTTTTTTTTGTTTTGAGTCTCAAGCGAAACAAAGATAGTGTGGTGATGTTTTTTTTTGATGATGGGGTTAGGATTAGATATTGTTGGATTTGTGATGGTGATTGTTGTTATGAGGCTGTTATAATTGTTGTTTGAGTCGAATATGTTCGGAGAAGAGATGGGATGTTGTGACGATGGGCTTTAGTTATATTAGTCTTGGATTTGTTGGCTCTTGTTTTGTGACGAAGTGGCTGTCGTTGATGATTGTAAGGAATTATGTTGATGTTGTTTAGCTGCAGTTGTTGGTTGTTTGATGTAGTGGTTTTCGAGTCTGTTTTATCTTTCATTTTCTTGTTGACAGACTTGAACTCTTTGAGTTGACCGGGTCAACTCGGTAAATACCGAGTTGACTCGGTTTGAGTCTTGTGTTTTTACCAAAACGCAACCACCCACACCACAAAACGCAACCTCGTTTTTTATAGTCAAAACGCAATGACTTGACAAAATTTTGGCAGCATTACTTTTCATAAAAATCATAAAAATGTCTTCAAAACGCAATCAAATCTGTCAAAACGCAATGGTCAAAACGCAGTTGACCACACCAAAACGCAGTTGACTTTCTCCTTAAACTTCGGATCTGGTTTTGTCTTTTTTTCTTGCATCAAAACGCAACTAAGAAATACATAAAGAAACATACCCAGATTTGCTTCATTAAAAAAAACAAGAATGATTCGTAACAGAAACAAGCAACCTGGTAACATGAACAGTAACTGTGAATAGTTAATGAACAGTAACCATGTACAATGACATGAACAGTAATGAACAGTACGTAAACAGTAACCGGGACATGGATGAACAGTAACAACAAACAAATGATACGACACACTCCTACAGCTCTAATGCCAATTGTAGATTGTAAATGACATATGAACAAGGGATTAAAAACAGATTTGGAGGTTGTGTAAAATGAAAAAGATGAATAGCAATATTATTAGAGATAAGGTGAAAAGATATGGGAAGAGTGTATGTGTTGAGAGAAAACACACATACTTACACACTTACAAATGTGAGCTTCACCCCTCCATGGAAGTATGGAGGGGGTATTTATAGTCCTAGTGACATACAACTATCATACTTAGTCATTATTAGTCCCTATATGTCACACTATAAATGAACTAATGTAATTCCGTGTTTGTCACCATATTTTAAGGCTAACAGAGAGTATCTACGGCCGGGGCTAAGGGGGTAACCATAGGGACCTTGGTACGATTGAGACGTCTTATAAATCATTACTGAGAAATTGTGTACTTGGATTGTATTGGATTGGATTGTATTGGATTGGTTGTGCATGCTAGCCTGTATGATAGTTCATTTATGGTCTTGCAATGTTTTCTTTATTATCACAGTAATGTGCAGTTTATATCGTGTCTTAAACCTATGACTCTCACCAACTTTATGTTGACGTTTTTAAGCATCATTTTCAGGCGAGTATCATGATGATAAGAAGGATGTTAGGAAGAGTGGCTAGAGAGACCTTAGGCATTGCTTGTGGGGTTGTCTTTTCTAATCTTTTTATTTATGACATTTGTTTTGCTTGATACTTGTTTGTTGGAGATTGTTAGTATTTAGATTATGTTGTTTCGTGTATAACATTACTTTAGTAATGCAAGACTCCTTTATCTTGTGTTGGGTATTGTCATGACACATAGTGTCCATTTGATTATTTCCTTCATTTAGATTTCTCTATAGTAGACACCATTATGTTGTGATGATATCCATGATGTTACGCCTCGTGTTTTCGCCTAGGCGGGGTGTAACAGATTGGTATCAGGGCCTTTGGTTATAGAGAAGTAGGTGGTTGAGCCTAGACTATAACCTAGGGGTCCTTCATGTAGATGCATTTAGGGCTTAAGTGTTTGATGTTATAACTGCTATGCTTCCCCTTTATTTTTGCATAGCTTATATATTTTTTATTTTGCTAAGTTGTCATTTTAGTTATTTTGCCTACCATTATCTGATATGATATGTATTACTTCCTTAGTATTTTAGCAATGTTTTTCTCCCACCCGTAAGAAGTCTCGTTGGGGAACCGTCTTCCCAATTGGACTTAAGCGTTATAAGGATCCATAAGAGGAGCCTCTTATGGAACCGAAGGAGATAGGATAGTTGATCGTTTGTTGGATGCGCATAGTAGGGTTGTACCCGCGGAGTCGGGTGATTCTTGTGGAGGCAAAGTTAAACCCAAGCGAGGCCCAGCATAAGTTTATCCCGTCCTTTACCTCGTCATGTTGTTATTGATTAGTTCTTTCGGATATTTCGTATTTTGGGAATTATTGCGAGACTTTCGTTCATTTATGTCGTTTCGATTTTATTTTGATATAAGTAAGTAGTTATTTGATGACGCATCTTTTATGTGTTAAGTTGGAGTGGTTTAAGATGTGCAATGTGGTATATGTGCTTATATGTGAATTATGATTGAAATGTGTAGTCTTGAAAGTAAGTACATGTGTGAAAGGAGGCACTTATAATTATGGTGAACGACATAATTATAAAGGCATCACACACGTTGACTTGTGACCATGATTGCATTTATTTGTGTTTGGTTACAAGGTGGTAGTGTAATGTGTTTTTTATGAGTATTTATGATAAGGATGGTGGTATGGGTAGAGAATTATTCTCTTACCCTAATTGGAGGATATGTTAAATTGAGTTGTATAGATAGTAAGTTTCTCTTCTATCTAGTATTTGTGGATACCTAGTATTATTATTATTATGGTTGCTCGTTGCTCAGTGGTTTGTTCGGATTTCCTGAGTCTAAGCTTAGCATCCCTTCATCGTACTTTGTTAGTAAGGATACCCGATTTTTCCTATTCGACGTCTCGATGTATATTGGTTGTTCGGAGTTTGCTCTTTCGGATATAGGCGCGTTTTCTTAGTTGTTTCGTTGCATTGATTACTCGTATGAGTATCAAATGTTTCTTTTAAGCACTAATTGTTCCTAACATATTAGTGTGGATCATTACTCCCTTTGTTGTATATCCCTTGGTTTTCGTAACCCGTTGGCGACGTGTTAGTATCGATGCTTTTAGGTTTGCTCTGTTGATCGTTATTTTGGATAAGACCTTACGGTTTCTTTTGGGTACGTAACGTCTTGCATGAGTTTTCTTTTACGAGTTCGTTTGATTTTATTTTGAGTATATGGTTCCTGGTATTTTCTTTCGTTTTCAAACAATAGAATTGTGTTAGAGTCTGTACGGTGTTTTACGATCCCTTTTGGTATTATGGCGTCCTTTGTTTGAGTAACATATTTTATAATTGATGTCTAATTATAAAAGCCCTTTTTAAGTATTGTGTTAGTGTTTGGGAAAAAAACTGTGTTTAAAATGATCTTTGTAAATAGAATATGTTTAAATGGCCTATGTAAATAGGATATGAAAATTGTTGAGTGGTTAAATAAATTTTATTTTATTATAAAAAGCAGGTTTAAAGTGATTCATAGTGGTAAGGTACGATATACCATTAGATAACCATCTCTAGATTTTTATGACAACCAGAATGAATTTTATAAAGATTACATTTAAGACAATTTTATTTATTATTCAAAATAATTTTTATACTTAAAGTGACTTTCTTTATTTTAAATTGATTTTTATAAAAACATTATTTAATTTGGTCTTTCGAGTAAAGTCGATAATTGGTATGAGAATTTCCGTCCTTCGTATTGATATTTTTTTATGTGTTCTTTTGTCGTGGTACGTCTGTTGATTTTCTTTCGTTTGCGTGTTCACTCGGTACATATACGTATCCTTTTTCTTTCAAAGGATTCTTATGTCATTTGATCCACGTCTATTTGCATATGTGGAATCTCCTATATGCATTCTAGCCTTTGACTCGATAATCGTTTGTTATCCTATTCGATTGTTCGTAACCCTTGGAGTTCGTTGATACCGTTGAGTCGTGGAAACTTTGATGTGATTGTGGGAAAGGACTGGTTGTCAAAGAGGAAGTTTGTGATAGTATGTCATGAGAAGGTGGTTAGGATACCGTTGGAAGGTGATGAGATACTTCGAGTTCATGGAGCGACGCCAGTCGCGAAGTCTCCATATCGTCTAGCACCCTCGGAAATGCAAGAATTGTCTGGACAACTTCAAGAGTTGGAAGACAAGGGTTTCATATGATCTAGTCATTTTCTGTGGGGAGCACCGGTGTTATTTGTTAAGAAGAAGGATCGTTCTTTTCGCATGAGTATTGATTATACGGAGTTGAACAAATTAACTGTTAAATCCCGTTATCTACTCCCTAGGATTGATGACTTGTTTGATCAGTTACGAGGAGCATGTCCTTTCTTAAAGATAGATTTTTGGTCAGGTTATCATCAGCTACGAGTGCATGAGGATACCATTCCAAATACCGTATTTCAAACGAGATACGGACATTTTGAGTCTACGGTTATGCCTTTTGGGTTAACCAATGCACCAGCGGTTTTCATGAACTTAATGAACCAGGTTTGCAAACCGTACTTAGGTAAGTTTGTCATCGTATTCATTGATGACGTTCTGGCCTACTCAAAGTCGAAGGAGGAACATGAAGTTCATTTGAAGTTAGTGTTAAAGTCACTGCGGAAGGAGAAGTTGTAAGCTAAGTTTTCTAAGTGTGAGCTTTGGTTGGAAAAAGTGCATTTTCTTGGTCACTTGGTCAACCATAACATATTCATGTGGAGAGGAGTGAGAGTGAGGCAGTGAGGAATTGGATGATTATTCTTAGGATTAGCAGGTTACTACCGACGTTCATCGTGAATTTTTTTAGATTGTTGAACTCCCTTACTTCCCTAACTGAGAGGAATCAGAAGTATGAGTGGGGCGCAGAATGCGAAGAGGCTTTCTAGATATTGAAGAATGATTTGTGTGACGCTTTGATAAATCGAATGTAGTGGTTGATGCGTTGAGTAGAAAGGGAGAGTGAAACTAAGACGAGTAAGAGCAATGTCTATGACTACCCAGTCAAGTGTTAAGGACAAGATATTGACTACTCCAAGTGAGACATCCAAGGTAAAGAACGCGCTAGCAGAAATGCTGTGTGACCTAGACCAACAAATGGAAAAGAGGGCAGATGATGGTTAGTACTTTATGGATTAAATTGTATAGTAAGTATGAGTATGAAATTCGCTAATATCCAGGTAAGGCAAATGTGGTGACTGATGCGTTAAGTAGGTAGGAACGAGTGAGACCTAGACATGTTCGAGCGATGGCTATGACCATTTAGTATGAGGTAAGAGGAAAGATACAAGCAGCCTAAAGTGAGGTGTTCAAGCAAGAGAGCGTATTCATAGAAAGACTACATGGTTTAGATCAACAGATAGAAAGGAAAGAAGACGAGAGTTTGTATTTTATGGATCGTATTTAGGTTCCATTAGTAGGAAGTAAAATGGATGAGGCCCATGCATCAAGGTACTTGGTACATCCGGGAGCGGATAAGAAGTACTATAACCTTGGAGACATGTAGTGGTGGCTATGAATAGGGAAGGATATAGCTATCTATGTTAGCAAATTTCTGACTTGTTTAAGAGGTGAAGGCTACAATGCCAAAGACTTTTGGTTTGCTGCAACAACCTGAGATACATGAATGAAAATAGGTTAGAATTACCATGGATTTTATCACTAAATTGCCAAGGTCAAGTAGTGGGAATGATATGATTTGGGTCATGGTCGATAAACTGACCAAGTTAGCCCATTTTCTAGCTATACAAGAAGATTTCACGATGTGAAGTTGGCAAGAATTTATATTGATAAGATAATAGCAAGGAATGGAATTCTGGTGACGATCAACTCAGATTGTGATGGATGATTTACCTCGTGGTTTTGGCAGACGCTACACAAAGTGTTAGAGATGCGATAGATTTGAGTACTGCTTAGCATCCTCAAGCGGATGGACAAAGTGAACGTATAATTTAGGCTTTGGAAGATATAATGAGGGCATATGTTATTGATTTTGGTGGAAGTTATCATTCGAGCATTCAGTGTCCTCCGTTTGAAGCCTTGTATGGAAGGAAATGTAGATCACATGTTTTTTGGGCAGGGATTTGAGAAAGTAATTCGATTAGACCTGAAATTGTGCAAGAAATAACTGATAAGGAAGTGTCGATCAAGGAAAAGTTTAAAGCAGTGAGAGATCGTCAAAAGAGCTATGCTGGTAATAGGCATAAGCCATTAGAGTTCGAGGTAGGAGATCATGTGTTGTTAAAGGTGTTGCCTTGGAAGGGCATGATTGTTTTGAGAAGAAAGGAAAGTTAGCACCGAGGTATGTAGAACCGTTTAAGATCCTTGAAAGGATTGGCCTTGTAGCTTATAGGTTGAGGTTACCTGAGGAGTTGGGTAGCGTGCATGACACATTTCTTGTGTCAAAGCTGAAGAAATGTTTGGCGGATGCTAATTTGCATGTGCTATTGGATGAGATCAAAATCGATAAGACTTTACATTTTGTTGAGGAACCCGTAGAGATTATGGATCGTTAGATTAGGAATTTGAAGCGTAGTAAGATATCACTTGTGAAGGATCGTTAGAATTCAAAGGGTGGTCCCGAGTAAACTTGGGAGCGCGAAGATTATATGAAGTCTAAGTATCCTCAGTTGTTTTTTGATCGTGCTGCTGAATCGGCTAGTTAAATCTCGAGACGAGATTTCCATAAGGAGGGGATACTGTGACAACCGTGATTTGAGCGGGTTAGTTTATACCTTTAGAAATGGCTAAGAGTCCATTTTGTGTGAATTCTTGTGTGTTATGTGTTATATATGTGTGCTAAGTGGTTTCGGCATGTGCTTAATATCATTTTGAGGTGTATGGACATATCATTTTGAGTGTGTTTGTGTTTGGTAATGAGTATTCCATTTGTTCACGTTTAGTGATAATGGAAAGGAATGGCGTATTGCATGCAATGCTACGTCAATAGTTGGATGATTAAGTGTTAAGCATTTAGAGGAAATGTGTCATGTTGGAAATGAGTTAAGTGAGTGAAATATAGAAGATTGTAGCAAATTTTCTAAAAATAGAAAGTGGTTTGGTGAAATGAAAGTTATATTTAGAATATTTAGTAAGTAGCGTTTAAGTAAAAATGTTTAATCAAATTAGCTTAGGTTTTTATAAAAACTTAAGGTAATGAAGGAAATTAGTTAATTAATAATTTAAATTTTAAAAAAATATAAAAATATGTATTTAAATAGGGGGCCCGATCGGTTTTGGTTAGGAATTGGGTTTAGGAGTTATAATTTTTATTAAATTGGGCTTAGAGAAGGATAAGGACCCACTAGAGATAAAAACCAATGAACCTAGCCCGTTATCCCCTTCCCCTCTTTTGGTCGTTCATATGCAGCCGCAAAACCCTAAGGAAGTCAATTTTCATTGTTGATCCAAGGAAAACCTCAAGAATCGTTGTTTAGGTTCTAGCATTCAAGGTAAGCATGTTAATCCTATCTAATTTATATATTCATGTAACATAATTTATGATGGATCTAGGGTTTTCATAAAATTCAGAATATTAATGATATTTAATGATGATAGAATGATTAGGGCTTGATTAGGGTCATGTTCATGCAATTGGTTAGGTTAGATTTGCGTTAAAACTTGATTTAGGGTTGAGCAGAATTTAGGGTTGTGTTCAACTGATGATATCTAGATGATAAAAACGTGTTTTGATATGATTCCAGTGCCTAAATTGTAGTTCAAAGAGTCTACTTTTCAGAAAGTCCAGCCTCGATTGATTTGGAGTTCGGGAAGTTGGTTAAACATTAGTTACAAGAAAAGTTGTCAAAACAGTAAATACGGGTCAGATTTAGGTCATGTTTAGGAGGGTAAAACCTATACTTAAAATTCGAATTAAGCTTAGACCTTCTACAGTAGTTAAGTTCCATATGTATATAAAGAAACCCCAGAAGGAGAGCTTCTAATTATTTTCCTGATATGTTGTATTTAAAAATTTACTGAAATTTACCCTTCTTTCAGTCAATATATTTCATCTTGATCATCTATACCTTATTATCCAGTTCACAATATCAACTATCTTGAGTTCTATAAAGGAAGCATATGTAGGCAAATTTTATCAAAAGATAAGCATGCATAATATCATATATATAGCAAAGAGTCTATCGAGGTGCATGCAAGCATTGGTTTAGGATGATAAAATCGAAAGATCATCCATGGCAAGCTAAGTTGCCCATACTAAGTACTAAGTTACTAATGAGTAGCATAAGATTAAACACCTAAGCATAATAGATTAGTAAATAATATAGATAATAATGTCATAAAGCAATTTCCCTTATTGCTCACTTCTTCATGTTTCTCCACAACCTTCTAAGACTTTTTCCGATTGACCTTACTCCACCACGTTGCTCATCTCGTAATTGTACTTGATGGTTGATGATTTTGGTTTGGCGGGTGTAAAATGGTTCAAGGTGAGGGTCAATGTTAGGTGGGTTTTGAAAAACTTGAGGAACTTGATTGGTTAAGAAATTGACATAACAAATGGGGGAAGGAGTGCTTGCACCCGAGGTCCCTTCGTCATTCCCATTGTCATCATCATCGTTTAGATGAGATGAGGATGGTTGATCGTAGGCAGAAGACGAAGAAGTGGAATGACGACTTCTTCTCATGCCACGATCCCTTTTGGGTTTTCGCTCTAGTTCAGCGGCAAGAGGAGTCATGACACGATCGTACAAGACATATGACTCATTTTCCAATTCGGGATTTTCACGAATGATGAATTTAAACAAACGAGTTAATAACATACCATAGGTTAGAAGTAACCTCTTTTGTTTAGTAACCCACTCCATTCGTTTTGCCATGAAATAAGCAAGGTTGAATCTTTCGGAGTGTACGACACAATAAAGCATATAACAAAGACATGCAGGAACAGGATCCCGATTACCCCCCAGACAAAAGACATTTTCCCGAATAATTTCTTCTAAAGGCTTCAGGGTTGGCTCAATTTCACGAGTTAGAATTTGATATTCAAGAACATCAATCTCTTCCTCATGACGGATGCGACAGACTTGACCATCTCGATCAATTCGAATAGACGAAATGATGTCCCTAATGGAAGGAAGGTTGGTTTGATATGGACCATCCGAAGGGGTACCATATGCTAACTCATCAAGTCTCCATCTATTGGTAAAGAAACACGCACCTTCACAAGGTACATTAAGAATTAGAGCACATTCTTCAAGAGAGTAAGAAAAGAATGATTATTGATAAACAAACTCGATAAACATTTGACCTTCGTCAGAATAACTGACTCGATATTGACTATAAAACTCGAGAATGAAGCGAGGACAAATTTGTTCATTTATTTCAAGGAGACACTCGAACTCGACAAAATGAAACAGATAGCTTGAAAAAAGGTTTGAATATTATCGTATTTAGTGGATTCAGAATATATAGAGCGACCTTCATGGATTGGCCTACATTCTAGGTTTCGAATGATGGGTTTTTAAATATCAAGAATATAGGTTTCATTTAAGATTGTTGGAACGTATGATTTTGTGTACTGTAATTCATCATCCAAAGTCATTTCACCTAAAATTGGAAAGGATAATTTTAGTAAGGTTCCTTCATTTAACGAGATGCATAGTGTGTGCCTAGATGTAACAAATATGGAGTAACGATTAACTCGACCTAAACATAAAATCCTAAGAGTTAATCCAAAAGCTCCTTAATTTGATTTTGCTCATCCAAACAAGTCAAAAAATACATATGAATTATGTATCTCGAAATTTGTTCATGAGATCATTATGCATGTGCTTGAAAACATTTTTAGGTTGTATTGACAATGCATCACAATAATTTTATAGTGTTCCTAACGTGAGTGATTTGAAAATAAAATTGGGGTTTTGGTTCGAAATCAATTTTTCAACAAATTCACTAATTTATGCAAATCCTATATCTACGAGAAGCATATTAGTTATACATTGTATCCTAGTATTCCGAGAATCGATGACTTATTTGATCAGTTGCAAGGATCAAGTGTCTACTCGAAGATTTTTCGGATTGAGGTACTGATTATAACATTTAGAGTTTGTGCGAGAAAATCCCACCAAGAGGGCGTTTGGATTTCGTACGGTCACTATGAGTTCAAGTGATGCCGTTTGGACTGACCAACGCACCAGCAGTATTCATGGATCTGATGAATCGGGTGTGCAAACCGTACTTAGATAAATTCGAGATCATTTTCGTTATGACATGTTGATCTACTCCAAGAGCGAAGAAGAGCAACGCACCCATTAAACACCTTTAAGTTAATCCTGAGTTGCTTAAGAGGAAGAAATTGTATGCCAAAATTTTCGAAATGCAAATTTTTGGTGTCGAAGGTACCCCATTTCTTGGACATGTGATGGTAGTGAGGCATTCACGTGGACCCAGCTATGATTGAATCAATCATGGATTGGGCTTTCGGCCCATAGGACTCTGATAGAGATTCGTCAATTTCTAGGTCTTGCTGGCTATTACCGATGATTTATCGAAGGTTTCTCGAAGATTGCCAACCTATGACGAAGCTGACTCAAAAGAACACGAAGTTTGATTGGAGTGAAAAGGCAGAAGCTGCATTTCAACTGTTGAAGCAGAAATTGTGTAGTGCATCGATCTTATCATTACCCGAAGGAAGTGAAGATTTCATGGTTTTACTATGATGTTCTAGTAAAGGTGTTAGCGTGGTTTTGATGCAAAGAGAGAAGGTCACTAGCTAGATCACGTAACTTAGGATTAATGAGAAGGAATTACCATCACACATGGACTCTAGAGCTTGGAGTGTAGTGTTTGCTCTCAAAATGTGAGACATATATGTCCTCGGCATGAAATGGTTATGTTCACTGTTCATAAGAGGTTGCAAACATATTCTAGATTAGAAAGAGTTGAACATGAGACAACGTAGTTGGTTTGAGCTGTTGAGGACTACAATGCGTGATTCATTTTCATCTGTGAAAGGCGAACGTCGGTGGCGGATTGCCTTGAGCGAAAGGAACGGATCAAGCCACTACGAGTTCGAGCTTTGGTTTTTGATGATTGGTCTGAACCTTCCTGTGCAAATTTTAAATGCTCAGGTTGAGGCGTGGAAAGAAGAGATATTGTAATCGAAAATTAGGTGGTGATTAAGAGGTAGAAGGCCACGTGCTGATGGAACGTTATGCTTGAGGAATAGAAGTTGGATACCCTGTTTTGGTGACTTAAGAGAATTGATTATGCATGAATCGCATAAGTCAAAATATTTAATCCATCATGGATCGGACAAGATGTACCAAGATTTAAAAAAACTGTACTGGTGGCCGAATATGAATGCTTAGATTGCCACATACGTCAGTAAATGTTTGACCTATGCCAAAGTCAAGGCCGAATACCAAAAACTATACTGGTTTTTGGTTCAACCTGTGATCCCGGTATGGAAGTGGGAGAACATTACTATGGATGTTGTAAAGTTACCTAAGGAAGACGTCTTATCAGGATACAATTGGGTAATAGTCGCATCGACTTACAAAGGTCTGCTCCATTTATTACCAACAAAGGAATTCAGACTGAATGGAGAAAGTAGATGAGTAATACTTGAAGGAAGTAGTCTCGAGGCATGGAGTGCCAGTTTCGATTATTTCTGATCGAGACAGTAAGTTTACCTCTCATTTCTGGAAGCTGAATTATAAGCTAACATATTAGTTGATTGATGTCTGAATTTATAAGCTTATAAATTAGCTTATTTTGACAAATTATATGAATTTTATTGTGTTTAATTATAAGCTTACTTATTAGATGATTGATGTGAATAAGCTTATGAATTATCATTATCTAAATTTATTGTACTGAATTATAAACTAGCTTATTAGCTTATTTTGATGAATTATCAGGTTTTTAGATTCTATTCAATCAAGTGAGCAAAGTAGTGTTTCGTAAAATTTTCTAGAATAGTTCATTTATTAGTGTTAATAAACATTAATAAGTTAATTTGGTGTTTGATTGAATTAAGTTACTGATATAAGCTGGTTTTTAACTTATCAGGTGGCAATAATCAGTTTTTAAGCTGATATGAAATATATCATATGTGATTTTAGCTTGGGTTAATGTGTTTATAATTGAGGGGTTATTTTGTTTGATATATCATATGTGATATCACATGTGATATTTCATTTTGTTAGATTTATCATATGTGATATCACATACAATATCACATATTCTGTTTTATTGGATATATCATATGTGATATCATATGTGTTTTTTTGCTTTTTGTCAAGAAACAACTTATTTATATTTTCATTTACATTTTTTTTATTTCTTGCTTTCTGCTTATAGATATGTGCAAAAAATCTATGATGAGACTGACTTTAAAAAAGAAAAAGGCTGATAATCTGGATCAACTTGTTGGAGTCGCAACGCCTGTAGTTGATGTTAACAACCCATCTCCTGGAACGCCCAAAGGACGTCGAAAGTTGCGCATTAAAGGAGGAAAGGAAAATTCGATTGAAAAACGTTTTGAAGAACATTAATGAATGTTCATTATGCGGAAGTTTTGATCACAACAAGAGGAGCTAAGGTTTGAAGATCAAGAACAAGTCGTGGTTCAACAAGAAGTTGTGATTCAAGAAGAATTTATTTAAGAAAAAAAAGATTTAGTTCAAGACGAATAATACTTGGTTCAAGAAGAAGAAGTCTTGTTTCAAAAATAAGAAGACTTTGTTGATTCAATGATAAATCCATCAAATTGTTTCTTTTTTTCACATGTGTTATGCTAGGAAATCATATATGATTTTACATTATTTTTGTTTTCATTACAATTATCATATGCGATATTTGAAAGTAATGGAACCCCAAAAACTCAAAATATTTTCGTGTAAACTTTAGTTATCGTTCATCTCATATTCATAAGTCAAGAATTTCGTTAACCCTCTTCTCTTGATATATTTTGGACGCCTAAACCCAAACCAAATGCACCATAAGCCTTGAAATTAATTAAATGACATCTTTTCTTGAACTCTCATCATGTAGTGAAATGAACACATAAGAGATCCTTCCTCCATGCACAAAATTTCTCAAGTTTAACAACACCATGTGATTACTTGCACCCTTTGACTCCATTTGATTTAAAATTCAAATTTAAGACTTAATTCATGAACCTTGATTAAAAATTTTGAACCACATGGTCCTTGTGGCTTGCCTATTGCCGAACTACACACACACACTTTTGTGTGTGTATTGGTCACTTATACTCTACTTGACAAGTCAAAACCCTAACTCTTGGCCTATAAATACCATCACATATCATAACTTAGGGTTTCATAATCACTTTCAAGCCTTCAAAAATTTCTTTCTCTCCCTCTTGTCTTCTTGAAACCCACGGCCAACCAACACCCTTATAGGGTTCCCATTTTCTTTTATTTCTTGCATAATCCAACATACTAAGTTCATTTCTAAGAACATCTAAGGTGTTTGCAAGTATTTGTTCTTTGATTTAAGGGTTTTCTTCAAGATCTACAAATTAGAGTTTGGTTATTATTTGAGATTTTTCAAGATCAGTGATTTGGTATAGATCTTGTGTTATTGCTTCTTGTTCTTCATTCTTGTAAGTATCTTGGATCTTTCTTTGTGGTTTGCTTATGTTCTTCTTATATGTTCAAAGATCCAAACATCCATATGTTGTGTTTTATTTTTTTTAAGATTTTAAAGCAAGATTTTATAAATAATGATGCTACTTTATTTCACTAGTTAAATACTATGTTCTTGGTGAGATGAGAGTGGATGAGTGTTGCAACAATAGAAATGAAGGGATTATGTTAGATCTAGGTGTGGTTTTGTTGTTGATTAGTTTTGAATGGAGATTAGGCTAGATTAGGCATTATTGTGAAGTTTGGGTGGATTTTGGTTGCGTTTTTGACAAAAAGTGTTTGCTGATCTGAAATGGTTTTGAGATTTTGGTCGACCTAAAAATGTTTTCATTATGCGTACAAGTAGTTTTTGAAGAGCTTGTTTCGAATAGATTGTTTTTCATATATCGCACATTAAAATCGGACTTAAAACGGCTAAGTTATAGTCAAATGAAACTTGAAACATTTTTTGGCAAAACCAAGTGAATAGTTGCTGATGTGAATAGTAAAATGGGTTTTCGGACATTTTTGGACTTTCTAAACACTAGCGAAACATATAGTAACACATACCTATTGATTAGAATCATTTAAAGAAGTCGTTAACATATTTTAGGAAAATCGAGAAAGTTACTAAAAATAGTAAGTTTGGTAAAAATTTAGCGAAACAGACATAGAAGTTAAGCGATTAAGGCTAGTAAGTGCGTTTTGAAAATATGAAAACTTAATAAATATAGGGGACGGTATTAACGTTTTGAAACTAAAAACTTTCCTAAAATAGAAACTTTCTAAAAATAGTAATTTTTGGTTAAACGCCAAAACTTAACAAAAAACTATATGATTTTATTTCGTCATGATTTGATAATCAAACTAAAGCAAACACACATGGATGTATTTTGGTGATGAACATATGTATAGCATTTTCTTGGCATACTTTCCGTGTTTCTAAGACGCGTTATTATTCTAGGTCGCGGCTAGATTTCTATATCATCTTATTCATGTGCATGAATTATCATGTTGCTCAATCTTGCTAAGGTGAGTTCATAGCCCCATGTTTTACTACTTTTACTTTACTATTTTGGGGTGAGAAACATTGCTTGTTTTCAAACTATGGACACAGTTACTTTACGTTTCCTTTTCCTGATTACGTGTTGCCTAAGTAGCGAATAGACCACTAATGCCTGAATTATCATGAACCGTCAATTGCTTAACCGACCGTACTGGTTAAGTGAGCGCGAATGTTGTAAATAGATCTATTGGGAGTAATTATTCCTATCCGGGTAAGTAGCGCTTACTAGATTCGGAATGTCAATAGGTGATCTTGGTCAGATACCTTTAGGGCGTGGAATACTATTTGGCATATAAAATGCTTCCTTTTAAATTGAGCTTCGGTGACATGAGCTTAGTGCAACTGTAAATACATGCTTTTTTTTGTGGAGTTGTATCTGTTATAACTGTCACGTGCGTACTGTGAACTTGTGGTCCACCTTTAATGCTAAATTCAAACCTATGAATTCACTCAACTTTATGTTGACAGTTTTAGCATGTTTTTCTCAGTTCTTAACAATTGGATGTCTTTGCTTGCTTGTTGGTGTTGCCTTGCATTGGACTGATTTTCAAGAATTATTATTATCTATGTTAACATTGTTGTCAAACTTTAAAACCTTTTATTCGCTTCCGCATATTATCGTTGGGCCTATGTAAAACTTTAACTATTTTAATCAATGCAATGATGTTATATTTTTAAACGTATCCTTAGATGTCGTTCTTTGTATCTTGTGTGATGTAGTACATTAAATACGTCACGCCCTCAGGACACTGTTTTCCGTCTAGCCCCAATTGGGGGTGTGAACAGATTGGTATCTAGAGCCAAGTTATGAGAGTAACAAGGCAGTAAATCTAGGTCTGTCTAAACCATTATGTGATCCTACGTGTTTAACTCTTACGTAAAAAAATGAACAATACGATAATTAAACAGTATTAAGTATAATACATTTCCATAATTATATTACTTTAATTTGCCTTACGTAGAATTTCTTGTTGGTTTGTTAATATAAAAAGTAATATATATAAATAATAAACTATCTCCCCCAGGACATTAAAGAGTTGCACAAATGGTCTCTAACCGTTCTCAGACATCATAAGAGTACTGTAAACATTATCTCACATTTCAGGTCATTTTTACGACTCTTATTATTCGTCACTATTTATTTTGGTCCGATACGCGTAAATAATTTAATTTTACTATTTAGAGAAAAAATCGCGTAACTAAGAAATAAACATTCAACGAAACGGACACCAAAAAATTATTATTCGTCAAACAGGTATTATATAATTATTACGAAGATAATTATTAAATTTGCGTATTTTTATTGGTCACGTAAAAGGCTTACGTTTAGCAATAAAATACATTTAGACATACCCCGGAAGTACCTAGACCCAAACCAATACCCATTTTTAAACCTTAAACAGAAAATTTAATCAATTCTTGTGTTATTAAGCCATTATGGCCGAATGTAGGTTAACAATAACTTTAGACATATGGATACTTACACATTCGTACAATTACCTCTTAATTAAACCTTGTACTTGTATAATACTAGCAAGATCTCAAAAACTTCCCTTTTCCTTATGATTCTGCACGTCCTATACACAAAGTCACCTAGAAAATCCTTAAAAATCTTATACAAAGTACTTGCATAATAAGAGATTAATTAAGACTAGTACTTAATGTCTCCACTAATCTATTACACATTGGGTAATAACCAATTGAGCTCTCTGGATCCTTGTTTCTTTCTTGGATACCCGCGACAACATATAAGCATACACAAACCTTAAGATCTTTCCTAAATCCTAGTAAATCTTGTACCTAGATCATGTAATTAAAGAATGTACTAGCAAAGGTATTAAGAAAACCATGGGAAACTAACTAAAAACCTCAAAACCACCGATTAAGGCTCAGTTTGGTTTAGTTTTGGGGACAAGAAAACCTAACTAGATCCTAAGCCTATATATACCATGTTCACTTGAGATTTAGCACTCTTGAAAACTCACACACACTAAACTCTCTCAAACAAGTAAAACATTGTCTTTCTCTCTTGTCTCGGGTGATAAGACGCAACCAAACAGCTTCATATATTTTCCTTCGAACCACAAATAACACTAGGGATTTTCATACAAGGTCATAAGAAGAACCACGTGCCAAAGTTGGATATTTGTATGAGCTTTGAAGCTAGGTTTGGTTATTCGATCATGTAAAACACATTTGGGTTGTCATACTACTCGCAAACACTCGAACAGATCACTATGACTCTTTGTAAGTCGCGTTCAAGCTTATACACTTCATATTATAATTTTTACTTGATGTCTAGTCGTGTAGGTTACGTTAAATATGTGATTAACAAGTTTTAATGGTCGTGAACACGCATGGTTCAACCCATGCGTGGCACACGTACATAAATATACATACATTGACCTTTGGGGTTCTAGAATTACAATACGAATATGTTAGAGATTTTAATGATAAGCAAGAGCTTAAACGTATTCGTTTAGATGAAAATGTGAACACCAATGTGAACAATAACTCTTACAAATGAATTTTACGAAATCTATATATAAACTTTTCTTGAAATCATAATGGCGAGGCTTGAGGAAGAGCGTACGACCTTATTTAACGCATGCATGTGATGAACACGACCCTTATATAAGCTAAACAAACTTAGTTTGGCTACTAGAACTATTACCAAAACATATATATTTCTATGAATGGACTACTAATGGGCCTTGTTGGGCCAAATAGTCCATTAACAGACGTTAATGGGCCCAACAGCCTGTTAGTAGGGGACCCATAGCTTATTATTAAGCTCATTCGAGCTTATTGATAGGCTAATGACTTGTTGAACCTATGAATAGAAACACATGCATGAAAAGAAACCCTTAAAGTGCTTAAGGCCACTAGCCCACGTATTGAACCAAACATGCCCTAACAACCAACCTATGGGCCCACAATTTATAATAAGCACCCTCGAGCTTATGGAGAGGTCTAGTGTGCTTATTAAACTTATAGGAACCCTAACATAAAAGGTAAACCAAACCGGAACCCATAGCGTTGCTTGTTAGCCAAGTCCGTGACCAACGAAAGCCCATAAGCCATAAATAAGCTTAGATAGCTTATATGTGAGCTTATGCAGTTCAGTAAGCTTATTATGAACCTAGAAAAACTAATGGACATAAATGGATCAAGCCCAAACACTTGAAATACTATCCAGACTTATATCAGGCCCTAAAGGTCCATTAACGAGCTTAACGGCTTATTGAATAAGCCAAAAGATAAAAACAGCTTAAACAGAATCCCTTTAGTGCTTACTGAGATAATAAAATAAGAGGAATCATAGGAGAAACCTTTGTGTACCATTCGGACTAGAGTATATTGTGCTCACGAGCCCAACGAAGCTCAAATACGCTCATTGAGCTTATTTCCAGCCAAACAGTTTTCATAATAAGATAAATAAGTCAAAATAGAGAGCTTATGTAACTTATTAGTAATCCTAAATGGACCCTTTGTTTGCTTATTGGGTCTTTAAGACGCATAAAGCCCAAAAAGCTCAAATAAGTCATCTGAGCTTATTTATAAGCTGCCAACAGCTTATGTAGCTTATTGGAGTTATTAAAACCTATTATCACTTGTTAGATCTTAATTGGGTTTAAAATGCGATTTTTTATAAATTAAGGGGGCTAAAAGTGTTAAATTTCAAACCTAAAGGTTAAAACAGTCAAAACTAGATTTATAAAGCTTTAGGGACTGTTTTTGTAGCTTCTGAAACTTAAAGGGACTGTTTGAGACATAAGACCTAAAGTGTAACTTGTTAGTAAAGTGAAGGACTAAAAGTGTAAAATGTGGAAACCCGGGTTAAGTAGGATAAATACTATAATTATCATAAACATAAGACTGTTTATGAAAATATAAGAAACATAGATGTGTATTTCATGAACAAAGTAATATTAATAACCACTTAACAAAACGTACGAGTTTATATATTGTTCCGAAAATATACGAGTTAAACACGACTAAATAAATACGAATATTAAATATAGCCACTATTATTACATATACTAGAACGTGTGTAATCGTAATACCTTCCCAAGAGCCATCAAGTCAAGACAAATACAATAAACATGTGCACCACCACACAAGTGATAACAGTATGATACAAAACCTTCAATTTGTTGAAGTATATGCCATTAAGATCGTTAGGCCTAAACTTGTAGACTAAACTGACCTTATCTACTTAGGTATTTACGTGTGATTCATTGCCATTCTAGATAAAATTATCATTTCAAGGACTATTTACTAAGGTGAGTTCATAGCCCCATGTTACAATTATTTTAAATGATTTTACATACTTATGGGGTGAGAACATCTTTAGTTTTACAAATGAAGACGCAAGTGTACAATTTAATTATGAATTACGTGGTTGCCTAAGTAGTGGAAATTAACCCACTGACCCTTATCATGAACGTCAATTACTATATTGCAATTTTATAAATAGATTCATTTGGGATTGACATCCCCGTTTGGGTGAAGTATGCTCACTTGCCTGTTGCCGGACAACAAACTTATACCAATCGGATTTGGGATGTTCGGTAGAACCTCATCACGGGCAATGTTTGGTAATTTAATGCAATCATACATGTCGAGCTTCAGTGTCATAGCTTAGTAAAACGTAAGTGTACTTTTATGAATGTTTTTGCATCAGTTTTGCTTAATCATACACTTAGAAATCTTGCGGTGTCCTCAATTGATTTTACATAAACTATGAATTCACCAACTTGTATTGACGTTTAAGCATGTATTTCTAGGTCCAATAAGGTACGAGTGCCAAGATACATTGGGGTACCACTCTTTTGAGAGTGCAGGTATTAAAGAATTTGGTCGTTTACATTTGGAAACTATTAGTTAAAAAAACCAAATCATTACTAAATTGTCGAACAAATTTGAAGGCCATGATCATAGTAATGAACAATGTAATATGTTAATCCATTATCTTTTTAAAACTACACGTATAGTGGTCGTTTCTTCACATAACTAGTGCTTATTGATCTATGAAGTAACGCCCTCGGATATTCAATATTCCGCTGCCACCCAGATTTGGGGGTGTTACAAATACAATGGTCATTAAATCTTCTTCATAAATTTACAATATACTATTTTACATAACATCGAAACTTGTCACAGTCTTTCGACCCTACGTTATCTTACTGTCCGAACTTGAACGCGAGTTGAGCACCCGTCCCATACTTTTATTTCTCCCACGTCGTCTCATATCGTCAACTAAAACACGCCGATTAAGTTGAACATGACTTTAAACCGTCACCTCGTAACATTCCACTTTTAGAAATGCGACTTTCAGAACCGGACTTATTTTATTTTTCTTTTATTTATTTTTATTTGAAGAGAATGACGGCAACAAGACAAAGAAAGAGTTCCGCAAGGATCAAGTGTATTATAACCCAACGAATTGCTAATGCTATTAAAGCTATTGCTGTTTATGAGATAAACCCGTGTGGCTCATGATGTACGTTAGAAAGTCAAGGTGGTAAGGAATGCCAACAACAAGATAAACGACAAAAGGTCGCGAGAGCTTACACTGCTAGACTAAATAACAAAATTAGATATGTAGAAAAGTTACCCTTCTACAACGAACGTAAGTTGCGCCTCACTGAACCGTGCACTGTGGAGTGCAATAACTACAAGAGAGTTGGTCATACGAGTAGAGATTGTAGGAAACCCGTTTTAATAACAACTTAAAGGCCGCAGTGGCAAATTAAAAACCTGAAATACCTATTATGAGTATGGAAAATCAGGACATTACAAGAGTGATTGTCAAAATCCGAACCGTGCGAACCGTATTTAGAAAGTAAAAGCGCGCAAGAACTCCAAGTCGTTCCAAGATAAATGTTGAACTTAAAGAGATAATTACCAATCGTTGCCTAGTGAGAACCTAATAGACTAGGACCGTAACCCTAAGAGTTTTTTACACACTAGTTACTTCCCTATAAAATCATGTATTGAGTGGATGTTTCTAAACCCTCTGTTCATTTTGTGTCATGGCGATTCACTTCAATTCTCAAATAATTTATGTAAGATACTCCTCAAATATATTACCGTCTTACAACCCATTTCACTATTATTTTATAACCGCATATTGTTATAGACTAATTGGACGTTATACTATGAACTATTTTAGTGTCGTTATAAAACTAATTGTATGTTATCCTATTAGCTATTTTAGTGTCGTCTTATAAACATAGTAGTTAAACTATTTTACCGCCAGCTTACAAACCGTTTAGCGATAGCTATCGTGTGTATTCAACACCTTATTAAACATTTCACAATCATTTATAACATTCAAAGAGTCACCCTCATAAACTATTTTATAGACATTTTATAAACTACTTTACCATCAGTCTGCGAACCATTTTGCTGACCGCAGGTATTACCAGTTACTACCAATTCTATAAAAAGCATTTTGTTTACCAACATATAAACTGTTACTCGTCAACCCTATAAACTATTTTCTATCATAAAGTAAGACGTTCCACTAGCGCCTTCCAAACCATTTTGCTATTATCTTATAAACCATTCCGCTAGTATTTTATATAAACCGTTTTCCTGTCATCCTATAAACCATTTTTGTGGGAATCTTATAAACTACTTCATTAACATAAATTGTTTCACCGTTATTTTATAAACTGTTCTAGTGCCATCTCATAACTACTTTCACAATCACTTTTCAAACTAACTTTCCCTTTATCTTTTAACCCATTTTGTCGTCGTTCATAACTCTTTTTGTCCACAATTTTAAAAACCATATCTCCAACACCTTTTAAACCATTTTGATATCATTCTATAAACCATTTTGTCAATCTCCTATAATTATCCTACTATTACCTTATAGCTTATATGGCTATCATTTAATGAACTAATTTGTTTCCATCTTATAACCTATTTTGCAGTTATTTATAAACTCATTTGCTACCACTAATTATAAACCTACTTTGCAGTCATTTTACAAACCGTTTCATTTTCACCATGAATTAATTCGTATCTCTATTTCGCTGGTCAAATTAAAAACATATTGTCTCGGTCATCTAAGAACTACTTCGTGTCTTCTATAAACTATTACGTTGTTACTTTATAAATTTTTGGGTTGTCATCTCGTAAACTATTTGATACCATATTATAAACCCTCTTACTGTTATGTTATAAACCGTCAAGTGACCTTTCTCGTAAACTTTATTGGTATCACCTCTTTGCGCTATTTTAAGTTGCTTAACAAAATGTATTGTGTCGCTAAATAAACTATCTTGTCCTATGTTTTTACCGAACTGTTTTCGTCTATCCTTTATAAACTCATAATGAATCTATCCATGTAACTTAGAAGAAACATAACACTATTTTGACAAATGAACATTTGCATTGTTATCTTTAATACACATAGCCTGATCACCTATGTATAATTCAGGAAGAGACTACGCTATGCTAGGAGTAGCCCCATAAAAAATTTTCAATTTACCCTTACTTTCCATTTTTATTTTCTTTCTTTTCTCTACACTGTCAACGGGATTATATCGAACTCGTGTTTTAGTAATATTTTGCGTTCGTATTTGTGAGTCGTGTCGGTCACGTGTATTCGTATTCATATTCGTAAGCGTCATAACTAAGCAAATTTTTCTCAAACCTTAGCATATAGAAACACCATACCCTTGGCCGAGAGACCGAATCCTACACCTCGTAGTCATGATAATTATGGATTGTAAGAACTTAGAACGTAACAGACTTATCACTCTAATTGGATTATAACCAAGAGAACTATAATATTTCCTTCAAATACTTACCTTTTCATAAGTAAGAATCACTTAAATTATGAGAATTGATGTACCGACAAAACTTTGATGAGGACCTGAAGTTAAAGCAAAGAAAACGTAATTATTGCAATGCATGGAACCTAGTTTGATAGAATCCTCACCTCCGTTGAGGTTTGGCTCTTTTAATCATCGTCCCATAATACTGTAAGACACTAAATACCCTGTTGAGTTAGCCGACGGAAAGAATCTAGACGTTGGTACTATCATTTGAGATTGTATACTGAGTTTTCCGAATCATCTATTCAAGATAGACTTAATACCCATAGAACCTGGTAGTTTCGATGTTATCATTGGTGTGAATTGGTTGACAAGGTACCACGCCATGATCATTTGTGTTAAAAAGATTGTTCGTATACCTTTAGATGATGAAACTTTAATGATTCGAAGCAATATGAGTGATAGATATGCATCGATAGTTGCTAGTAAGAAGAGTTGTTTGATTGGATTTATTTGTTGGAGCGGGATAACTTGAGACTCGAAGGCATGTTATGTGTTGAGAGAAAGAGAGTTGACCGTCTTTGGCATAGTATGTCGTATACTCAAAAATATTTATAAGACCGAGTTCCTCACCCTGTGGAGCTCCGATATTGTTCGTCAAAAAGAAGGATGGATCCTTCTGGATGTACATCGACAACCGATAATTGAACAAACTAACCGTAAAGAACCGTTGCCATTACCTAGTATAGGTGATCATTTTGATCAACTATGAGGATCTAGCGATTACTCGAAAATTGACCTAAAGACTGGTGACCACTAATTAGAGTTTGAGAAAAGGATATTCTAAGACTTCATTTAGGACTCGTTATGAACAGTTCAAGTTTCAGGTCATGTCATTTGGTTTGATTAACACCCTAGGGGTATTCATGGATCTGATGAATCGGGTGTGCAAATCGTACCTAGATAAATTCATGATCATTTTTATTGATGACATCTTGATCTACTCCAAGAGCGAAGAAGAGCACGCAGAACACCTTAGGCTTATCTTGGGATTGCTTAAGAATAAGGAATTGTACGCAAAATTCTCTAAGTGTGAATTATGGCTCCCGAAAGTGCAATTTCTTGGCCACGCGTTGATAGTCAAGACATTCACGTTGATTCCTCCAAGATTGAGTCAAGCAAGGATTAGGCAACGTCTACGACTCCAACGAAGATACAAAAATTCTTAGGTCTTTTCGGTTATTACCAAGGATTTATCAAAGGTTTCTCTAGGATAGAGAAACCTCTAAACCAAACTAACTCAGAAAAATGTGAAATACGAATGGGAAGAGAAAGAAGAGGAAGCCTTTCAACTGTTAATGTAGGAACTTTGTAGTGCACCGATTTTAGCATTACCCGACGGAAAGAAAAGCTTCGTGGTTTAAAATAACGCCTCGCATAATAGATTAGGTACTATAATGATACAGAAGGAGAAGGTGATAGTTTACGACTCCCGACAACTGAAAGTTTATTAGAAGAACTACTCGACACACGACCTAGAATTAGGAGAAATAGTGTTTAGTTTCAAGATTTGGGAACACTGCCTGGATGGCATAAAGCATACCATGTTTACAAACCATAAGAGATTACAACACATTCTAGATCAAAAGGAATTGAACATGAGACCACGTAGATTGTTAAGATTGCTCAGTGATTTCGATGGTTAGATTCGATATCACCCTGGAAAAGCAAGCATTGCGGCATATACTCTAAGCAGAAATGAACGAGCTAAGCCTATCAGGGTGAGAGCCTTAGTGATGAATATTAATTCAAACCTACCGCCATAGATTCATGAGTAGAAGCTCTTAAGAAAGAGAACATTAAAGATGAAAACCTTCATGGTATGGACAAAGAGTTTGAGAATCATCTTGATGGAACTCTCTGCATTAGGAGGAGGAGTTGGTTACCACACGTTATAGACTTGGAGAATTGGTCCAGCATGAGTCACACAAACCTAACTATTTCATCCACTATAGAATCAGATAAGATATATCATAATCTTAAGTTGTTGTACCAATGGCCCGATATGGAAGCATGCATCACCACCTATGTCAGCAAGTGCTTGACGTGTCTAAAGATGAGGGACGATTACCAAAATCCATCCGGTTTACTAGTACAACCAGAAATACCCCACTGGAAATGGGAAAATATAGCCATGGATTTTTATCAAGACTTACCAAAAGAACAGCAGTTACGTCATTGATTTAGGTAATCGTGATCATTAAAAGAATTATGCGGGCATGAGACGCAAACACTTAGAATTTCAAATTGGAGGTAAGGTCATGTTAAAGGCATCACCTTGGGAAGGAGTGATACGTTTCAGCAAACGGGAAAAACTAAACCCGCATTATATTAGATCTTTCAAGATTCTTGCTAGGGTAGGAACGCTTGCTTATCGACTTGAACTCTCAGAGCAATTAAGCCGGGTTTATAGTACTTTTCACGTTTCCAATCTGAAGAAGTGTTTCGTAGACGAACCACTAGCTATTCCGTTGTACGAGATCCAAATGACAAGCTCTATTTCATTGAAGAACCAATTAAAATTACGGATCAAGAAGTTAAACGGCTAAAGAAAAGCCGCATTCCAATCGTGAAGGTCCGTTGGAATTCGAGACGAGGGCCCGAGTTTACTTGGGATCGCGAGGACCAAATGAAGAAAAAGTACCCTCATCTTTTCGTTAACCCTTCGTCCACGTACTAAGCTTTGAGGACAAAGATTATTTAACGGGGGAAGAATATCACACCCCGAGAAATTCCAGTCAATATTTTAAAATTTTTCGATCATTATATTTGATTTTTATACGTTAGGTTTAAATCCGGCAGTTTATCGGGAAGTTAACCCGCGTAAATCTGAAAAACGTCATCGGACGCGTTCCTGTTAGTCTCAATTTATTGAGTCGAACAAGGAAGTTCGGTCACTCTACGATGGAGCTTCGGTCTTTAATTAGTTAATGTTGTAATAGGATAATATCGGGAATCGGGCTCGATAGTTAATCTAATATTGTATATGTTTCGGGTTTAATCCCAAGCAAAACCCGAGCCCGGGTCCTAGTTAAATATCTCGCGCGTACCTTTAACGTGACGGGGTATATAAGCTTTTTCTTCTTTAGGAAAAGTAAGTTGTTCATTTTCTAAAATAATTCATTTCTCTTTTCTCTCTCAATTCTCTCTCCTCTTTCTCTCTCTAAAAGTTCAACTCACTCTCTTTCTCTTTTCTAGTTCTTGATCCGTGATTGATTCGTGTTATGAAGTGTTAAACGGGATCTTACAATTGGCATCAGAGCAAAGGGTGGATTCGTGATTGATTTGTGTGGCTGAACAAGATCAAATTTGTGGCTTATTTTGTGAAAAAAATACCCACGGCTCAAATTTTTTTTTGGGTCTAATGGTTTGTTAATCTTGATCTTCACTTGTTCTACACATCAAAAGGTAAGA
>BQNB010093501.1:0-26352 GCA_026074375.1 Tanacetum coccineum | reverse complement strand
TGAATAGTTGATTGTGCTTGATTTTGAAAATATTTCCTTGGTCTAGCACAATAAATTGTTGATTTGGGGTGAGCAGTATAAAAAGGCCTAACAGTATTAAAAGACCTAGCAATACTAAAAGGTCTACCAGTGTTAACAGACCTAACAGTATTAACAGGCCTTGCAGTATTAAAAGATTTTAGGCCAGTCTTCATTAAGACTTCTCTTGGAGCCATATGTTTGTGTGCATTGGAATGAGAGGTTTTAGAATAGTAGTCATTATCCTTTTTGTTGTAATTGTTCCCACTTACCCCTTTTTTCTTTTGATGGTAAGTACAATTTTTCTGCACATGATTAAAGCTCCCACAAATAAAACAAGCCTTGTTATACATCACAATTTCACTACCTAGTTGATTGGACTTCTGACCATTCTAATTTCTCTGATTCCCTCTAGGACTTTGTGATCTTTACATTTCTGCATACCTAACTAACTTTTTAACTGGTTTTTCTATTTTAGCAACAGTAGGAATAACCATTTTATTTTCAGGCTTAGTCATAGACTCATCTTGTTCCTCATCATCTGACACCCAATCCTCAATAATTAGAGCATCATTATTCTTCTTAACTTTCTTAGGTTCTAATTCACTAACACTCTTACTAGTGTTAGACTCACAACCTTCAACAGAGCTACTTTTGACCTGTGAGACTTGTTCTTCTACCAAAGACTTATCAGAATTTTCCTTAGAATTATTTGAAGAATTTTTCTTAATCTAAACCACATTAGACTCTTTTTATTATTCTATAGGACCATAGCCTTTTAATTTAGGCTCATTGACTTCATCACGACAGAAAAAGACGATCTAGCTTGTTTAGGTTCTATTAAAAATTAGAGGATGATGTAGAGGAACTACACTAATAATCCAAAACCCTTTTTACTTCTTGTCCTGTTAACTGTACTTCCAAACAACTGAATCTAAGTCTTTTATGAGGCCATACAAATTTCTCAATTTTTTAAAATCACGGCTTCTTTTTTCTTGCTTAACTTTTTCAAACTCTGTTTTAAGCATATTAATTTCATATTGTTTTGACTCCACTTCTCTTTTAGGAACAACAAATTCTTCACAAAAAAGAACCGACATCTTCCTATAGTGACAAGTTAGTGCCTCAACAGTAATCATAGTCCACTTTTAAATTACAATTGCCTTAAATTCAGTTTTGATTTTGTTATGCAAGAAAATCATCATATTATTTCTTAAGAGTTTCATAGTTTTTCAGACAAGTTTTAGAGCAAATTTTATCAGTGTATACCTCTGAGTCTGAAAATACCATTAGAGCCATGTTTGTCTGAACTTGTTCTTCTGCCATGTCACTCCAATCAAAACCTACACCATCAATAGCCATTATTACCTTTGAAGTGTCTTCATTGTTTCCTTGCTTCCTAGTGTTGTCTTGATTTTTGAACTGACCTTCCTTGCTTCTTGGTGCTCTGCACTCCCTGGCAAAGTGTCCCAACTTATGTACAATGTTGTAACACTCTACCTTAGATTTATCATATCCAGCAATATCATTACCATTAATGAAAATTTTCTTGCTTGTCCTCTGATAGTACTTCTTTGCTCTCACACTTAGCAAAGAGAGCTGCCACTTTAAATCTATTACTTCCAAATCATCTTTATGATTTGCTCTAAGTCCTGAGTAAGGACCATTAGAACCATTGGATTTTCTCAACCATGAAAAGCATACACAGTAATATCACTTGACACTGTAGTGCAACTAGTTGACTGGCAAGTATAATACTAGGGCTAGCAGAACTAACTTGTGAAGAAGCAGTGTTAGCATCATTGGTACTGCTAGAGCTTGGTGCAGTCATGAAGGCCAAGTTTTGAACACCACTAGATGTACCAGCAGTTTTCTTTACCTTTTGTTCAACAATTTTGAAATTGTTGTATAAATCATCTAACTTATAGTCTCAACCCAGAGCTTTATCATCCAAACAACACATGAGTATTCCACCAGGGTAAGGCTGCTTAAAAATATTAAGTTTAAATCTCTTGGCATGATCACACCCAAGAATAGCACTCTACTGATGAAAAGATCTTTGAAGCCTATTGAAAATAGAGTCAAGAGACTCTGCACTTGTTGCACTGAAATTCTTATACTGTTGCTTCAAGAGAGTTTTCTGATTTTTCTTGGTAGCTGCATTACCTCTAAATCTTGTTTCAATGGCAGCAAACATATATTATGAGCATATTGATACACCAACTATAATGTTAGCTGAATGTTTCAATATTGGAAGGCCATGAGAACAAACCTCTAGCTTACTGACATCATTCATTTATTTTATTTTTTTTTTTTTTTTTTTTTTTTTTATTTTCTTTTCTTCTGCATTACAGGTAGTATACATCTTTATAACTGTTTATCTCCATTGTCTCCTCAGATGTTTGAGATACTGAGACCCATGAATCACCATTTTCTATCACATCCAGGAGTGAACAGTCTTGGATTAGAAGTACAGGTTAATCCTGTAACAGCCCACCATCTTATAATCCCCTAAATATTGAGTATAGGGAAGCCTCATTAGGACCACTATTTGTAGATTCAAGCTCCATGTCTTCTAGATCAAAGTTTCTCAAAGCAAAGCTCTGATACCACTTGTTGATCCAAACCTATCGATCCTTAAGATAGTTTAAAGTTAAATTACCTTGGATGATCTAAAATAACTTGTGGTAGAAACCTTTGTATGTTATAATAAAGTGTATGCGGAATCTACACCTTATACTCTAAAGTAAAATAGAATAAAACATTAAGTATGAAATGAATGAACACAAAATGTAACAAAAAAAACTTCAAATATTATTAAAAAAGAAATAATAATACGAGGTACTCTATCAAAGTAACTAAAGGTTTACAACCTTGAAGCTTTACTTAATCGACTTTGACAACTATGAAAACTGATAATGATATGTCTGCGTGTTTTTATGATCTCTCAACTAATGCCCTAAACCCTCCTTTTATAGACTAAGGAGTCCTAGTTGGCTTACAATAACAGTCAAAACCTAAGATATCTCAATCCCTTTATCTAAACAAAAACGTAATCTTCTAAATAAATACTAAAACATTATGTATATCATTACATATATACTCACAAAAACCCCTTTATTTGATTTTTTGTTATATTTATCTTCACACGCATCTTGTTGCTCCAAACAAATCTTTATCTCTTTAAATTCGTCTTTATCCCCTTGATAGTATAAAAAAAAAAAAAAAAAGAAATCTACACAAACAATTGTAATCTTTCCACCAGCAGCACTAAAAAACATAAGCATAGTAACATTAGTACAGCAGTACAATAGATATACACTAACAATTAGAACCTGTACCTAGCAGTCTTAACAGTTACTACAACAGCACTACAACTTAAGCTTATATAGTTAGTCTTCAACCTAAGCCAGTCTAACTTATACTAATATCAGTAACTTAATGCAATCAGTACTAAATTATACAAATAGTAGTAAAACTAGTAGGGTAACGTTATCAATCCATTACTAACCACATAGCATAATTTCTAATTATGAACCTGAGCAACATAACTTCTAAGATCCATGAAGTTCTTTAAGACCTAATCATCGTTTTAGTTTATTTGCCTACCAATAACTAATATGATCTAGTATTACTTTTCCCTTAGTAATTTAGCAATTTTTTTACCCCACCCTTAAAATCTCGTTAGGGAACCATTTTCCTAACGGACTTAAGCATTAATAAGGGATCTCTTGTGGATACCGAAGGAAAGATATGAAAGTTGATCGTTTTGTCGGACACTCTAAGGGCTGGACGCCGCGAAGTCGGGTGCAATCTTTCGGAGGCAAAGACAAACCCAAGCGAGGCCCGACATAATTTTATCCCGTCTCTACCTCATCAAGTTTGTTAATGACTTATTACTTCCGGATATTTCGTATTTTAGGAATTGTTGCGAGACTTTCGTTTCTTTATGTTGTTTCGATTTTATTTTGATATAAGTAAGTAGTTATTTGATGGAGCATCCTTTTTATGTTAAGTCTGAGTAGTTTAAGATGTGCAATGTGGAATATGTGCTTATATGTGAATTATGATTAAAATAGGTAATCTTGGAAGTAAGTACACGTGTGAAAGGAGGCACTTATAATTATGGTGGCCAACATAATTATAAAGGCATCACACACGTAGACTTGTGACCATGATTGCATTTATTTATGTTTGGTTGTAAGGTAGTAGTATGATATGTTTTTTTATAAGTATTCATGATAAAGATGGTGGTATGGGTAGAGAATTTTCTCTTACCCTAATTGGAGGATATGTTGAGTTAAGTGTATAGATAGTAAGTTTCCCTTCTATCTAGTATTTGCGGATACCTAGTATTGCTATTATAGAGGTTGCTCGTTTGCTCGGTTGTTTGTTCGGATTTCCTAAGTCTAAGCTTAGCATCCCTTCATCGTACTTTGTTAGTAAGGATACCTGATTTTTCCTATTCGACGTCTTGATGTATATTGGTTGTTAGGATTTGCTTTTTTAGATATATAGGCGCGGTTGGTTAGTTCTTTCGTTGCATTGATTACTCGTATGAGTATCAAAGGTTTCTTTTAAGCACTAATTGTTCATAACATATTAGTGTGGATCATTACTCCCTTCTTTGTATATCCCTTGGTTTTCGTAACCCGTTGGCGACGTGTTAGTATCGATGCTTATAGGTTTACTTTGTTGATCGTTATTTTGGATAAGACCTTATGTTTTCTTTTGGGTACGTAACGTCTCGCATGAGTTTTCTTATACGAGTTCATTTGATTTTATTTTGAGTATATGGTTCTTGGTATTTTCTTTTGTTTTCTAACAATAGAATTGTGTTAGAGTCTGTACGGTGTTTTACGATCCCTGTTGGTATTATGGTGTCCTTTGTTTGAGTAACATATTTCATAATTGATGTCTAATTATGAAAACTTTTTGGAAGTATTGTGTTAGTGTTTGAGAAAACTTGTGTTTAAAATGATCTTTGTAAATAGAATATGTTTAAATGGTCTATACAAATAGCATATGAAAAAATTTAAGTGGTTTAATAAATTTTATTTTATTATAAAAAGCTGGTTTAAAGTGATTCATAGTGGTAAGGGACGATACACCATTAGATAACCATCTCTATATTTTTTATGACAACCAGAATGAATTTTATAAAGATTAAATTTAAGACAATTTTATTTATTATTTAAAATGATTTTTATACTTAAAGTGATTTTCTTAATTTAAATTGATTTTTATAAAAACATTATTTAATTTGGTTTTTCAAGTAATGTTGAGAATTGGTATATGAATTTCCATCTTTCGTATTTATATATTTTTTTATGTGTTCATTTGTCGTAGTACGTCTGTTGATTTCTTTCGTTGCGTTTTCACTCGGTGCATATACGTATCCTTTCTTTCAAAGGATTCTTATGTTATTTGACCCACGTCTACTTGCATATGTGGAATCTCCTATATGCATTCTAGCCTTTGACTCGATATTCGTTTGTTATCCTATTCTATTGTTCGTAACCCATGGAGTTTGTTAATACCGTTGAGTCGTGGAAGCTTTGATGTGCTTGTGGGAATGGACCGGTTGTCCAAGAGGAAGTTTGGGATAGTATGTCATGGGAAGGTGGTTAGGATACCGTTGGAAGGTGATGAGATACTTCGGGTTCATGGTGAACGTACTCAAGGAGTCGTGAAAACCTTAATGAACACTAAGGTAGGTGAATCGAAATTGAGTGGTATTTCCGTCGTACGAGACTTTATTGACGTGTTTCCGGAAGACTTGTCAATGACCACCGCAATGACAAGTTGAGTTCCGCGTAGACTTAGTTCCTGGAGCGACGCCAGTCGCGAAGTCTCCATATCGTCTAGCACCTTTGGAAATGCAAGAATTGTCTGAACAACTTCAAGAGTTGCAAGACGAAGGTTTCATACGACCTAGTCATTTTCCGTGAGGAGCACCAGTGTTGTTTGTTAAGAAGAGGAGCATGGAGTTCATTTGAAGTTAGAGTTGGAATTACTGAGGAAGGAGAAGTTGTATGCTAAGGTTACTAGTGTGAGGCAGTGAAGAATTGGGAAGTACCTACGACACCATCCGAGATATGATTATTCTTAGGATTGGCAGGTTACTTACCTACGTTTCATCGCAAACTTTTCTAAGATTGTTAAACCCCTTACTTCCCTAACTTAGAGGAATCAGAAGTATGAGTAGGGCGCAGAACGAGAAGAGGCTTTCTAGACTTTGAGGAATGATTTGTGTGACGCTTCGATTAATCGAATGTAGTGGTTGATGCGTTGAGAAGAAATGGAGAGTGAAACTAAGACGAGTAAGAGCAATGTCCATGACTATCCAGTCAAGTGTTAAGGACAAGATATTGGCTACTTCAAGCGAGACGTCCAAGGTAGAGAACACGCCAGCAGAAATGCTGCGTGACCTGGACCAACAAATGGAAAAGAGGGCAGATGATGGTTAGTACTTTATGGATTAAATTGTATAGTGAGTATGAGTATGAAATTCGCTACCATCCAGGTAAGGCAAATGTGGTGACTGATGCGTTAAGTAGGAAGGAACGAGTGAAACCTAGACGTGTTCGAGCGATGGCTATGATCATTCAGTATAGAGTAAGAGGAATGATATTGGCAGCCCAAAGTGAGGCGTTCAAGCAAGAGAACGTACGCGCAAAAAGGCTTCATGGGTTAGATTGACATATGGAAAAGAAGAAGGACAATAGTTTGTACTTTATGGATCGTATATGAGTTCTGTTAGTAGGGAATGATGAGGACGGTAGTAATGGATGAGGCTCATGCATCAAGGTACTTGGTACATCCGGGAGCGGATAAGATGTACTATAACCTTGGAGACATGTATTGGTAGCCACGTGTAGAAAATATATAGTTACCTATGTTAGCAATTGTTGGATTTGTTTAAGAGGTGAAAGCTGCAATGTCAAAGACTTTTGGCTTGCTACAACAGCCTGAGATACTTAAGTAAAAATGAGATAGAATCACCATGAATTTTATTACTAAATTTCCAAGGTCAAAGTAGTGAGTATGATGTGATTTGGGTGATGGTCGATTGACTGACCAGTTAAGCTCATTTCTAGCTATACACGAAAATTTCAAGGATTGAAGTTGGCAAGGAATTTATATTGATTGAATAATAGCAAGGAATGAAATTCTAGTGACAATTAACTCAGATTGAGATAGATAATTTACCTCGTGCTTTTGGCAGACGCTGCAGAAAGTGTTAGAGACACAATTGTATTTGAGTACTGCTTAGCATCCTTAAGCAGATGGACAAAGTGAACGTATGATTCAGACTTTGGTAAGGACATAATGAGGCATGTTTTATTGATTTTGGTTTGAGTTATCATTCGAAGCATTATGGTGTGCTAATCCGTTGAAGCTTTTGTATGGAATGAATGTAGGTCGCTTGAGTTTAGTACTAGATATGACAGATAAGGTAGTATTGATAAAAGAAAAGCTCAAAGCGGCAAGAGACCGTCAAAAGAGCTATGCTTGATAATAGACCAAATCCGTTAGAGTTTGAGGTAGGAAGATCCTGGTTTATACTAAAAGTGTCGCCTGGAAATGTGTAATATCGCTTTGGGAAAAAAGGGTAAGTTTTAGCACCGAGTGTAATGAAGTAGGCCATTTGAGATCTTGAGAAAGAGTCAGTTACCTGGATCTAAACGGGTTGAGATTGCCTGATGAATTGGAGTAGAGTACATGACAACTTTCATGTGTCAAAAACCTAAAAACAATTAATGGGCGATGCTAGTCTGCATGTGCCATTGATGAATCTAAAGGTACAAAACTCTTCGTTTGTTGAGGAACCCTTTGAGAATAAGTGACCGGTGAAGTTAAGAGTTATAATGTAGGAGAATGGTGGTAGTTAAGGTCCATTTGGGCTTGAAGCGAGGTCTTTGGACTTCAGTAAACTGAATTTTTCCACACATTATTCGTTGAGCAAGGGGTCATTAGGAAGTTTTTTTAGTAAAGTTGGTACGATGGTTTTCTTGTAGACCTTAGTATGCCCTAGATTGTTTTGTGTAATTTTTGGTTAAAGTTATTTTAATGAATAAACTCGAAGTCGCGCCAATTTTCAAAAACGTTAGGCTTTGTAAACAACTAATAACTTAGAGGTTCAAGACAGTCATGTTTTATGAGTTGCCGAGAACGGGTTGTAAATGACGGTGTTACGCAAAACAATAAGGTTTTTGACGAGTCTCCTAGAATACGGGCGAGTCATGTATTGGATGTTTTCTTTCGTTTTGGGAGTGGTTATGCTGCGATGGCTTACCCTTTTGTGGGCAGAGGCAAAGTTGGTTAGCAGTAATATATTTGTGAAAAGTTAGTTGAATTCAAGTGTAACTTTGAGTTAACATGAGTATGGGAGGACTAACTTGAAAAGATAGTATCCCGATTGTAAATTGTTTGGTAATGATCGAGTGAACTTTTGTTAAATCTCGACGAGAATTTCCTAAAGGAGGGGAACTGTGACAACCATGACTTTGGAGCAGTTAGCAAAACATATTAATGTTGACTTATGTATCTGTTGCAATGAATGGGTTATATATGATTATATAATGATTATATCGTTTAAGTGATTATGTGAGAAAATTGGAGTCAATCTATTGAGTTGAACATCTCAATAGATTTGGAATTGGTGGTGAGAGATTGGTTGAAATTCATTTCGTTCACTTTTGGTGACAAATGAAATGATTTTTGATATTAAGCGTTATTATAGTGATTTATCGTGTAAGTATTATTACGTTATACGTATTTATGTGTTAGTAATGTTAGTATGAATAGGGTTAGTAGTTAGAATAAGAAATGAAATGTGAATTTCTATTTTTGGAAAGTTAGGTTGAAATAAAAATGAAAAGTTATTTATTTTAAAAGTCTAGTAAATTGCGTTTACGCAAAAAGGTATACTCAAATAAGCTTAGGTTTTTATAAAAACTTAAGGTAATGCAAATAATTAAGTAATTAATAAATAAATAAAATATATATATATATATATAATATATATATATATAAAGGGGAAATCGGTCAAAAAGAAAGGAAGAAAAAAAAGGAAAACAAATCTTACTCTAATTAAAATTGGTAAAGGATATCTATCCTAAACCATTTTGTAAACCTTATAAATATCAAAAAGCCTTCTCCCCCTTGTTTTTAATTGTCCCAGCCGAATTTTATCAAAAGAGGAAGAAGAAAAATATTTTTTTTCAAGTTTGGTGATTTTTGTGTTCAAGATTCAAATATTTAAGGTATAAATTATAACCCTTTGAGTTCATTATCATTAAAAACATGTAATAATTATTATGATGGATAACTAGGGTTTCATAACATCTGTAATTAATAATATAATAAACATGTTATAATGATTAGGGTTTAATTAGGATCATATGGGTGTATTCGTTAGGGTTTAGATCGCGTTAGAATTTGATTTAGATGGCAGAATTTAGGTTGTGTTGATTGGCATGATAACTCAATGATGGTAATAAAGAAATTGTCAAGTTTCCGGTGCCCTATAATGTTATCGTCAGAGAGTCTAAGTTTCCAGAACATCCGGCCTCGAGTTTTTTGAGGTCGTTACAAACACCTCATCACCATGAAGATCATGCACTCCAAACATATCAGGATCAGTATCAAAATGAGTACTATCCAAGGTGGTGTCTTCATCAGCATCAATATCAAGAATTTTCCTCCTTTGTTTGGATGCATCCTCCTGATCACCCAAACTAGCTTCATCATCTGAGGAAACAACTTTAGCACTTAGACCAACCTTGTACAATCTTCTAAGCTTGTGAGTTCTTGACCTTTGCTTCTTTTCAAGCTTCTTCACCCTCCTTTTTAAGCTTTCAATCTCCAATGCCTGAGTGGTCTTTGAAGTCTCCAAATCAAGAACCTTCTTTTGTAAGATGGTACAAAGTTCCATCAATTCATTGAGTTTAAGACTATCCCCACCACTTAGTAGTAGATCATTAGAATGTGTAGGTACATTTTCCTCATTGGCAGCCTCATCTACTATAGGCTATGTAGGACCACTGGATTGAGGAATCTCAGTGTCTTTTCTCTTTAACTTCCTTGGTTTTTGTTTCTTCCGGGGTTAAGATATTTATGGTTGAGTAATAATGGGTGTGTGATGGGGATCAGTAGGATTAGCTGAACCTTCACCTATTTCTTCCTGAGCTTGAACCATCATTGTTTGAAATAAAGGTGTGATTGTTCTAGAAAAACCTTTTCCTTCCCTCTTCATATTAGCAAAAATCTTCTTTGTGTGAGAGGGGGTAACATAAATCCTTATGATGTAACATATCCCTAACTTGTTAATTAACAAATACTTGCACAAACCTTGGATACATCTATAATTTTACCATACTATCTACATTCTTCACCATACTATTAAAGATGTACTTGGAAAAGTTAAAATTTTGGTTTATGGCTAAGCAGATAATTACAAAGCCCATAGTGCTGCTAAATTTGTTCCATGCAGTAGTCTTAGCACTTAGGCATTGCAAAATTATATGAATTAAAAACTTCCATTAAGGAGAAAAGAATTCCTTGTAAAATGTAAGTTTATGTGTAAGTTTTTCATACCCCATTCTTGTCCGTTCTTCAAAAATGGTAGCAGTGGGTAGACATTCAGTACCTTCAGCATCTTCTAGGTGAAGATATCTTCTTACACTTGTCTCAGTGATGATCACTTTCTTCCCATCCACTAGGGCTTGTAACTGGACTTCTTCATTAACAGTTTTCACTTTTGCAGTAGCCCAAAATTACTCAATGCACAAAGTATATATAGTGGGATTGATCATTAAAGCATACTTGATAGTGTCTGCATTCAGAAAATCCACTATCTATTCAAATCCATCACTTTCATCAGGTTTCTCCAAAAATACGACCAAATTATGAGTCTCAGCAAACTTTAGAGCAGCCATTGTGTTGGGTTTTGATGATTAATGATGAAATTAAGTTAGGGTTTATGATTAGAGAGTATATGAAAGATTAAAATCGATTGAATGAGTGATTGAAACCCTTAATCAAAGTATTTATGAAAATACCCTCAACAGCATTAACGTTCACCAACAGTTGTAAGTTTATGCCTAACAGCATTAACTTTCAACAGCAGTAGTAACCCAGCAGTAAGTTTAGCCTAGCAGTATTAACTTTCCCTAGCAGCAGTAAGTTTATGCCTAGCAGCATTAACTTATACCAGCAGTAGTAAGTTTATGCCTAGCAGTATTAACTTTGAATCACCAACATTAACTCCAATTCCATTCTAATCAGCTTTTCCATCAACAAATTAACATTTTAGCTTACAAAATCTCTCTGTCTGTTTTTGATTTCTCTCAATTCTTTTAGCTCATAATTTTCTCTGTTTGTTTTTTATTTCTCTCAATTCTTTTAGCTCACAATTCTCTCTGTCTGTTTTTGATAATATTCAACTCTCGTTCAGTTTTTCAACTCACCACATCTCTTAATTCTTTTTCTCACCAATCCACTCTATCTATTTTTATTTTCACACATCTCTCTTTCTGTTTTTAGCTCACAGTATTAATTATACTTAACAGTATTAAGTATAACTAATAGTATTAACTTAGCAGTATTAAGTATAACTAGCAGCACTAATTATACATAATAGCAGAAACTTTTAAGTTACAAGTACTTACTCTAATTTCATCATTAGCAGATCTTTCATTCCACTTTAAACATCCTTCCAGTTATCAAGACTTCAGCGATTAAGCATTCCAATACTTGCAATTAGATATTGAAATCTGCTAACATCAAATGCTTTTGTGAGCAAATCTACAACATTCTGCTTTGTGTGAATCTTGATCATCTGAATAAGCTTCTTCTCATAAGAATCTCTGATAAAGTGATGCCTAATCTCAATGTGCTTTATCTTTGAATGAAAAATAGGGTTCTTCACTATGCAAATAGTACTCTCATTATCAATATGAATCTTAGTCTACATAAAGTTATATCCATAATCTAGCAATTGATTTTGGATCCAAAGCACCTATCCACAGCAATTTAAAGCAGCTATATACTCAGCTTCAGTTGTGGAATTAGGAACCACAGTCTGCTTCTTGCATTGCTATGAAATCAATCTACACCCTAGGAATTGACAACCTCCTATTGTGGACTTCCTATCTAAGCTTGCTCTTGTATAGTCATTGTTAGTAAATTCCACCAAATCAAAAGGTGAATCCTTAGGATACCAAAGGCCCAATTTAGGTTGACCTTTTAAGAATCTAAAGATCCTTTTCACAGCATGAAGATGTAAACTTTTAGGATTGACTTAGAATCTTACACAAGCACATACTACAAACATAATATTAGGACTTGAAGAAGTTAGATACATCACTGATCCAATCATGGATCTATAAAAGTGTTCATCTACATCTTCACCATCTGCATCTTTGAGCAAAGGCTTATGGGTTTCCATAGGTGTGCTTGCTATTCTGACATCACTAAAGCCAAACTTCTTCAAAATCTCAGTCACATACTTGTCTTGGCTTATAAAGATCCCATCTTCCTTTTGCTTCACTTGCAATCCTAGGAAGAATGTGAGTTCACCCATAGAGCTCATTTGAAACTTCTTATGCATCATATTCTCAAACTCAGTACATAAATGCTTCTTTGTAGAGGCAAAAATGATATCATATACATACACTTAAACTAACAGAATATCACCTTTATCCCTTCTGATAAATAAAGTCTTGTCTATCTTTCCTCTCTAAAACCCATTGTCCAACAAATAAGTTGACAAGGTTTCATACCAAGCTCTAGGAGCTTGATGCAGTCCATAAAGTGCCTTTTCTACTTTGTATACTTTGTCAGGGAAGTCTGGATCTTCAAATCCTAGTGGTTGACAAACATAGACTTCCTCTTCAATCTTACCATAAATAAAAGCACTCTTGACATCCATCTAGAACACCATAAAGTCTTTAAATAAGGCATATGCTAAGAATAACCGGATTGCTTCAATTCTGGAAATAGGGGCAAAGACCTCATCATAGTCAATCCCTTCTTCTTGTGTGTACCCTTGAGCAACCAACCTTGCATTGTTCTTTATCACAATACCTCTTTCATCCTTCTAGTTTCTGTACACCCATTTAGTACCAATGTCTATTTTGCCATTAGGTAAATCCATCAAGGTCCAAACCTGTTGTAACTTGAACTACAAAAGCTCATCTTGCATAGCTTCTATCTAGCTTGGATCTTTTAATGCTTGGATTACCTTCTTGGGCTCTTCTTGTGATAAGAAACATGCAAATAGGCAATTTTGAAAGTCTTTATGATTGGTCCTTTGTTGTACTGAACTAAACATAGCATGTTCAGTCATATTCTTTGTCATTCTTCTTGTTTGAGGTGCTGAATTCAAATCTCCAATAATTTGTTCAATTGGATGATCTTTGTGAATTCTTGTAGTTGGAATAGGACTGACAAGCATAAATGCATCTAAATTGTTCATGTCAGCCTCTGCACCAACATCTTCATCATTATCTAAATAGACAATATCTTCCAACTCAGGCATATTTGGATCATCAGCACATCCATAGACTATATTTTCATCAACATCATTATCCTTTATGCCAGTAGCATTAACAGTTGGAGTAACAGTATTAATAGTGTTAGTGATTTCATCCTTCTCTTGATTAACTCTTGGCTCCTCTATACTTGGAACCTTACTATCTTCATTCCCTGGATCTTCAGCATCCTTATTTTCCTCCTCCCTTGATGGTTTGAATCCAGCATTAGGAAAATTCTTTGAACTTTGAGAGAATAGAGGATCAGCAGGCCACACTGGTAGCAGTATGTAATCTTTACCAGGTATTGTCTCCATTCTAGCTTTATCTGTATCATCACATGCTTTTATACATGTACTGCCATTAGATTGATTCCCTACACCAACTGGCTTATAGTTCATAGACTTTATTAGTGCATCTATATCAAAAAGCCAATTTGGTCCACTTTCTGCAATATTAGGTGTATTCTCACTAAATTGAACATGCAAGTTCTCTTCTACTATCCTAGTTCTACTGTTGAATCTCTAAATGCTTTGCTATTAGTAGAGTATCCTACAAAGAACACTTCATTAGCCTTTCCATAAATTTTACCTAGGTGATCTATGGTATTAAGGATTGTAATAGGACACCCAAATGGTCTCATGAAGCTTAAAGCAGGTTTTCTACCTAGAAAAAGTTCATAGGGGGTCTTATTGTGAGCCTTGATTACTAACACCCTATTTTGTACATAATAAGCATTATTAACTGCTTCAGCCCAGAAAGTTGTTGGCAATTTTGAATCAGGTAGCATAGTCCTAGCAGACTCTATTAGTGTCTTATTTTTCCATTCAGCTACTCCATTTTGTTATGGAGTCCTAGCAAGACTAAATTCCCTCTTAATGACCCTTCATTTCACAGAACTGATTCATGACCCTATTCTTGAATTCAGTCCCATTGTCATATCTAATCACTTTCACCTTAAGGTTTATTAGATTTTCTATGCATGTTTTGAATGTTTTAAGGATTTTACTAGTTTCATCCTTAGTGGCTAAAAAGAAAACCCAACTAAATCTACTAAAATCATCTGTGTCAACTAGGCAGTACATCTTTTTCATTAAACTCTTTACAAATGTTAGGCCAAACAAATCCATGTGCAACATTTATAATGGTTGGCTGATTGAACTAACTATTTTGGTCTTACAAGAAGCTCTGTGTTGCTTTCCCTTCTGACAAGCAACACATGTTTGATTAATTTCAAAAAGTTTTGAAGGTAAACCTCTTACAAGGTTTCCCCTTACTAGTTTATTCATTATTTTGAAATTTACATGTCCAAGCCTCATATGTTAAAGATTAGATTCATCTGGCATGGCTTTTGCAAAGAGACAAGTGAGGCCTCCTTGAGGAACAACATTCTTTAAATCAACACTGTACATGTTATCCTTTCTAGGAACTTTAAGCAAGAACACTATTCTTTTTGTCACACATTTGTGAGACACTAAAGAGGTTAAACTTTAGTTCCTTTACAAAATACACATCTTCAAAATCCAATTTACCAGTTTTTATTTTACCTTTCCTAGTAATTTTCCCTCTTTTGGAATTACCTCCAAAGGCAACAAATCCTCCATCAATTTCTTCATAATCTGTAAGATATGATCTGTTTCCTGTCATGTGCCTAGAGCATCCACTGTCAATCACTCCTTTATCCTTCAAATCTTGTTGTGGATTGCCCTGCACATAATGGTAGGAAAATTAGTTTCTTTTGGGGACCCAAGCCATTACTGACTTGGATCTGCCTTGTGCATCAATATAGTCAAATATTTTAAAGGACATTGATGCACCATTGTTTTTGGAGACATGGTCTAAAACTTTGTGCTTTGGTCTCCAAACACAACATGCTGAGGTCGTAACAACATTTCCCTTGTTTCCCTTAACAACACTAAAAACTACTTTTGGTCTAGCATTATTAACCTTTGTTCCGTTAACAGTATTAACCTTTTTAGTGAAATTACTGTTATTAGCTGCTGTTATTTTGTTAAAAGGCTTTCTAGCAGTTGAATATGCATTATTAATGACATTTTTCATAGGTCCTGAATTATTCACTGCTGTTCTTGATTGAACAGTGTTAACTGGTCTAGCAGTATTAAGTGAAATTAGGCCATACTTAGAGAAATTCTGTTTGTTCACTCTTTGAACATTGGTCCAAACTGGTTTTGCAAATCTTCCTTTATTATACCAGTTATTGCAATCATTCTTCAAAGATCAAAACTACCACACACATGACAAGCTTTGTTGAACATCTCAAAATTACTCCCTAATTTTTAAAACATCTGTTGGTTCCAGTTTCTCTTGTTTCCTCTAGGACTATGTGTGTTTTGCCTATTTTTATCAACTGATGTTTTCCTAGGAGATTTTACTTGCTTAGTAGACTTAATAAAGTTTATCTTAGCAAAACTAGGTTTATAAAACATCTCAACTGTTTTAACCTTAGGCACATTTTCTTCATCACTATCAGATACCCAATCCTCAATAATTGGGGCTCCATTTTCTTTCCTAGCAGACTTAGGTTCATTAGTCTTAACAGTGGGCTTTTCAACTCCAGTCTCACTAATAGACTCATTTACATCAACAAAATCATCTAGACTAGGATAAACTAAATCAGATTTTGGTGGCATAAAATTCCCAGTATAGGGAGGTGGGACATCATTATACCCTAATCCTGTTTTATACTTATCCATTATCTTACTATCTAGAAGTTTATTTAGGCTTTTTGATGAATTTTCAATTTTTTGTACTGTAAGTTGAACCTCATCTTTTTCTTTTATAGCCAACTCTAACTTCCTTTTAAGCTCTATAATATCTAAATATCTTAAATAGATTTCACGTTTTAAAAGTTTTATATCTTCCTCATACATAAACTCATTTTTCTTAAAGACTAACAGTTTAGCTTCTACAGATTCTAAACCTATTTTATAAGAGACAGCACTTATCATAGCTGTTCTTAAGTATTTAACTAATTATTCATTTTATTCTTTTAGATTTTTTACACATTCTAAGCAAGATGAACAACAATTTGAGTCATTAGATACCTTAGAGTTTATAGAAGAAATTGAACTTGTTGAAGAATAAGCCATAAGAGCAAAATTGGTTGGACCTTCTTCTGCTTGGTCACTCCAATCATAGCCAAAGCCATCACACTGAGACACTAAGGCATTTGAAGTAGTTTCCTTAACTGGCACAGTCCTTCTTGTAGGCTCCTTATTCCTGCTGTCTTGATTCCTGGGTGCCCTGCACTCCCTTGCAAAGTTTCCTCTCTTATGGCAGTTGAAACACTCCACCTTGGACTTGTCAAACCCAATTCTTTCTTTGTTGGCCATGACCAGCTTCCTTCCAGTATTCTTCAGGAATCTTCTTGCCCTCATTGTCAACATATCAATGTTCCACCTTAAGTCCATCTCTTCTAGATCATCATGATGGATTTGTTGTAAATCTTCATTATCAAGCTGTGGATTAGTTGGTTGGCTAGCAAAAAAGGAATAAATCACAGCATCACTTAAATTTTCAATAGTTGTTGAGCTATTAGCAGCACCCTAAGTGCTAGCAGTATTAACACCCTGAGCAGTATTAGCTGCTCTAGTTGCACTATTAGTGCTGCTAGAGGACAGAAAGGCTACATTGTATGAGTTTGTGGTTGAGCTAGATGTCCCCTTGACCTCTTATTCATAAGCCTTCAGGTTGTTAAAGAGGTCATCCAAACTCAATGTCTCAATCTCTGGTTTGTTCCTCCACACAATAGTATGTATAGTCCATTCTTATGACAAACTTCTCAAGAACTTCTGATTGATGTCTTCTTGAGAGATGACTTCACCATGCATCTACAGTTGACTAATTAGCTTTTGAAGCCTTTCATAGGTTTTCTCAATCACTTCTGTGCTGGATGTAGCAAAGTTTTCATACTACTACTTTAGAAGATTTTTCTGGGTTTTCTTTGTTGCAGTATTACCTCCAAATCTGTTCTCAATAGCTTGCATCAGTGTCTTAGCATCCTTGTATGAGTTGAACTTTAATTGATGCTCAAATTGTGCCTTCTCTTCAACACTTGTAGGAGAGATAACAGTCTCCTTACCATCAACAGTTTTTGTTACTATGGGTGCATTACCTTTTTCTATGATCTCCCATAGAGTGTAATCAATGCATTGTAGGTACTGCTCCATCCTCATCTTCCAGAGATCATACTCACTAGGTTAGAGTATGGGTAGCTTGATGGTTTGAGTAGTTTGAGAATCCATTGCTTCTTGAAAAAGTAGATCTTGTGTGTAGTAAAGTTTCTTCTTATTCAAAGCTTCTCACAAGCTCTGATACCACTTGTTGATCCCAATAGAATAGATCTTGCTTAACTTGTATAAGGCTAAGTTGTATTTAATAAATTCAAAACAACTATGATAGAAACTTTGATTGTGAATATCAAAGACTATGCGGAATCTAGTCAATGATACTAAAAATAATTTCAATGAAACAGTAATGAATAAGATTAATAACAAACAGTTTATCAAACTTTCAGCCTCAATATAATACGAACACTCTTAACAGTGTTAGGGTTTACAAAACTTTAAAGCTATGAATAGATTGACAGAACAATGAAAAAGATATCAATCTCTATGCCCTAGGACCTCCTTTTATACACCAAGGAGTCCTAGTTGATTTACAATATATTAAAAATATTTAGAATATTCACTAAGATCCTTTCTATAGATAACTCATACTTATCACGTAAGTATTCTTGATCTCCAATCAATCTTTATCTTTTCAGCAGTCTTAATCCTTGAGCAGTTGTAACCTTTTAGCAGTTGTAACTTTGTACCAGCAGCATTAACTCTGAATAAGCAGTTGTAACTTTGTACCAGCAACACGAACTGAGTACAAGCAGCATTAACTACTTAGAATATTTTCTTCATTCTTTATCAGCAGTACAAAGTTACACTAGCAGTACTAACTTTACTCTAGCAGTACTATCTTTACTCTTGCAGTACTAACATTACTAGCAGTAGTAACTAACAGTACTAATATACACTAGCAGTAGTAACTAGCAGTACTAACTACTTAGCATATTTTTCATAAAGATTACTAACAGCATTAATTTATGCTTAGCAGTACTAACACACACCTGAGTAGTCTTAATTTCTAAACAGCATCAAGAAGCTTTTAATCCCAACAAATGGCTAATGATCAAGCTGAAGCACTATCTGATCAAGAAGTGGCTGATGAATGTTTGGATGGTGAACATGTTGAAGAAAGAAGACTAAGCAAGAGGATTAGAGTCACAAAAAAGAGATGGTCAAGGATGAAAAGCCAAAGAAAGGCTGATAAAGAACCATTGGTGTCATTGGTATTTAGTAGTTGATGTTTTAATAAGTTTTATGATGTAACTATTAAGTTGTAACTTTTAGATTGCTATGAAAATCCTACAAGTTAGGTGATTTTTGACAATTCTATGCATTGTGATCACGCATATTCAAATAATTTGACTTGCGATGGTTATGCAAGGTATTTTATGTACTTTTGGGAATGAATCGACCAGACACCCAAACAACCGTCAACATCAATGTGAAATCAAAACACAAACAATATACATAAACGCTAACATATATTCACTACCAAAATAGATTTGGGGTATGACCCAAACTATGTACAGTTGTACACTACCAACATAAAATTTAGGGCATGACCCAAACTCAACTATCATCACCATCTACCTAAAAACAAACTTACCCAACCTAATCATCATTAAGACATCCCCATCTACATAAAAAACAAAAACAAAAAAAAGATGACACAAATATCCACAAGCTGATAAATAGAACCTAAGAACTGTAAGAAAATCTATATTTTTATGTACTTAGATGTGCACTTCCACTATTGTCCTCCTTAGCTCCAACATCCTAAGCACTTTTGCTTAGGAAAACTGCTTGAGATACTCGGCACATTGGACTGCTAATGGACCACCAAATAGATTCAGCTCGGATGACAACATTTTCATTTCATTAACCCGATTGTACAACACATCCCATAGTTGGCTTAATCCAACTACAATTTAGAGATCTGCGTTGATCTCTCTCTAAATATAGACCAACATTGTGTCATTTAAATTGTTAGAGTTTCCAGTAGCTGCAAGCTACTGTAGACTTGGGAAGTTAGCCATTGTTTTTATTGTTGTATACCGTGAAGTATATGGTTTGAAAATGATGTTGGGTAAGAACACTTAAATAGCAAAAAATAAATTAAATTAGTGGTTACACCGGGAATCTAATAATTAGATATGAAAGGCTGGTGACTGACATCCACTAGGCTCTATGTAACTTTCATTAATTAGAACTATAATTACATGCATAGTCTTTTAAAACCATCTTTCTTTGGAAGACATGTAGAAGGCGGGAAAGGATAATATACCAAACTAACCTTAGGGACCAACGGTGCAACATACACTCTTTATGGTCCACGTGTCTAATACTAACCTTAGGGACCAACGGTGCAACTTACACTCTTTATGGTCCACATGTCTAATAGGAACCTTAGGGACCAACGATGCTACATATACTCTTAATGGTCCAGGTGTCTAATACTAACCTTAACATCACAGAGTATATCATCATTCCATCAAATAAAAATGCAACCATAATATATTAACAAGATTGTTTTTTTTCAAAATATAGATTATGGACATACCACAAAATCTAATAATACAATAGCAAAACATCGACACAAACAAGACTACTACGACTTGATTGTCTCAACCAAAGCAATATTTCATGACACATGCCGATAATTTCCTAAAATCACTTTCTTAAGCTCCAACAACTAAATAAGATACTGTCTTCAATCCTCGTTTAGACACTCTAGAATCTTATACCTCTTGACTGATGGACATAAACCCATCATTTTAGTTATAAACAATTTCCTTTCATTTGTATGCCCAAGCAAGTCAGCCCATAAGTTGTGGAGACCATTTGTAAACTCAAGATCTTTTTCATTTTCCAGATCACAATACACCAACATCCCATCAAACAACCCCTAGTATTAGCAGCTACCACAAGTTCGTCTAGTCATGGGAAGTTAGCCATTTTTTGTTAATGTTTATTAGGATTTTGGTTTGAAAGTGTTTTTGAGTTGAAAATGTTTTCGGGTATGCAAACGATAAGGGGTATCACCCCTTAAATATCAACAAACGAAATTTAATGCAATTGACGGTCCAAATGCAAGACGTGTAGTGTCATAATTAGTTGCAATGCATCTGACTGTTTGTCACATGGCTTGATACATCACAATTAATTTGTAGAATTGGCGGGAAACTATACGGTAGGGAACACTAAGTTTAGGGACCAAGTATGCACTAATAAATATAAGTTTAGGGACGAAAGAAACATCGTAACTCTTCATATTAACTGTTGATAATTAAACGTCATTATCGTTCACGGGTATGAAACATCATAACCCTTTTTTTAGAACAAGAAACGTCATAACCCTTAACACAAACTCTAATATAAATTAACACGCTAAATCACAAGTAATATCTTCCAAAAATAAAATGAAACGCAAAAGCATAGAAACTTCAAAAATGGATCTTGAAGGTTTAGAAACGGGTTGATCTTTCAAAACAAACATGAAACCCAAATGCATAGAAACTTCAAAAATGGATCTTGAAGGTTCAGAAACGGGTGGTCATCTACAAGAACTATAACAAGCCGCAAAATCAAAAACTTACGCTTTTATGTGGGTTGTGCAAATGGAAAGGGAGGTTGCGAACGACAATCCAATTACACGAAAACTGTTGGATGTTGTGAAAGATGTTGACAAAAGTTTGAAAAAAAGGCAGAGAATTATTGACGAGTTAAAGGTTAAAAAGGGTATGCGTGCATGGAAAGCTGTCACTTTTTTAAGGAAGTTGAACATTGCGAGATGGAGATGCACCAACAATTAATGTTATACATCAACAAAACTCAGATGCGTACCTTTGAAAAAAGGGGATTTGTTAAAGCCATGAAGAAACTTTAAATGGACGATGTTGTTATTCTATAATGTTTTCTGTTGTTCTTTCGTATGTTATTGACAATAAAGTAATATCATTAAATTCGGACTTATACAACATTGCATAGTTTTGTGTTGTTCTTTAACATTGACTACTTTTGTATGTTGATGTTTCGATAAGTTTTGACTTTTACAGGTCAATTTGGGTTCTAATGACCCAGGTTAGGGACGAACAAGGGATATTTGATTATCCTTCCTTCTACTTGATCAAGTTGGGTAGTTTAAAAAAGAATACTACTTTGACTACTAGTTAATCAACTACATAACAAACAATACAAATCATTTCTAAACCTTAAACTATGGTAACAACCATAATCACATATTCAAAAAACAACTAAATAAGTAAACCACTGCAAACAAAATACCAACCAAAACCTAACATATTGTCCCTAAATTCATCTTACTAACAAAGGTTTGCTTCTCATGAACACTAAGATGGGATTCATTCACCATCATATGGAGACGCGTCATCTTATACAAATCATGGTTTTTTCTACGTCTCAACAAACAAACAGTTTCCTTCCCCACATCTTTACAACTTAACCTCTTAACCTCTTTTACCACGTCTTTGCTTTCTTTAACAAACTTAGACACCTCCTCACATAGATCTCGAAACTTTTCCTCAAGCATCAACTCAGTGTCCACTTGTCTCTTAATTAAGACTAGCAATTGATCTTCAATTTTAATAGTCTTTTCATCCTTTGCAATCTCCTAGATACAAGCCATTTTTTAAAAAAAGAGTAGGATTGTACGATTTATTTATAGGGTGGCAATCGGGTTTTATATCATTAGTTGGATGGAAAAGGGAATAGGTGGGAATATATATAGGCGTCAAGAAAAAAATAGACATAAGGACCAAACGCGCGAGCGCTAAACGACAAAAAATGGGAACAATAAACTTTACTGTACTATCTTAAGGGTCAGGGACCAAACGTGCAACAAAAAAAATTAAGTTAAAAGATGATTGTGCCCTTCGGTGGAAGGGCGACATGGCCAAGATAACGATGGAGATAACCATCATTAGGCATAACGGGGCTTCAGGGACCAACGAGTAAGCATAGTGTCAAAAAGAGACCTCGTATGAGAGTCCCTGTTATGTGGGGGCCAAACCGACAAACAAGGTAGAGTTCAGGGACCAATTATGTAATTTACCCTAGTATAAATATACTACGCATGATTCATCCAAGAATCATTCTTTTCCTGGTGGAGTGTGGTATGTGCTTAATTACACATACCATTTTCCATTAAAACCGAACTTAAATGACAAAAAACGTACCAAAAATATATTGTATTTGTATGTTTTGCATTTGCATTGTGCATGTAACGGATGTCTAAGAAAAGGACAAAAATTAAATCCAAAACGACAAAACCGAGCATGAAAACGGAATGGAAGGAGTGAGAAAGTCAAAGTCAACCAAAGTCAACCAAAAAGTCAACCCCAACAAAGCCAAAAGTCAAAGACAAAGTCGTAACTGAAGAAATACTTAATGGGCCCGCCCGTACACATTTAATGGACCCGCCCGCACACATTTAATGGGCCGGGTCAACCCGTTAAGCTATTTATACAAGTCAAAAAAGGCCCAAAAAATAAGTTAAAGGGACATTTCTGCCAACCCCTCAAACTTATAACCATACAAAGGACGAGCCATGCAATAACTCTATACAACTCGAAGGGATCAAACTGCCAACTCCATAAACTTTTATACACCACAAGGACTAAACGTGCAAACCCACTTATCACCATGAGGGATCATTTTTGTCAATCCACCAAACCTTTACCATGTTTCCCCCAAAACATATATAATCTCACTTTCTCGACAAAAAAAACACTGTTTATCATCCCTGTCTATTCAGCCATCGTTTTCACTTCTCCCTTTTTGGCACTATTCACCCATCACTTTCCGCAACCCCACCTTATAAACAGCAATTGCCACCTTGGCAATCCCCTTTAATCCCATTGGTCTAAAGTTAAAGACAAGAGATTCAAGGGTTAGGATTTGAGAACTTGGAGAGCAAACAAAATGAAGGGCTTAGATTGAGCTTTTGACTTCTCTCACACAACAAACACACCTTGCTTTCCTCTCACAGAAGAAGCACAACAACTTGAAGACTCAAGACCCTAAGATCTTAGTATAAAATAGGACTTTGTAAGCCCTTTGAGGCATCTATCTAGTTTAATTTTTAGCTTATTTTCTAAGTCTTTTTTTATTGTATTGTTTTCTTAAAAGCCTTGTACTAATTTTAAGTTTAATGAAAAAGTGAAGTTTTTATGTTTTAACCTGTTTTCAAGATAAGTACATTTCATGTTTTAAAAAGTGTTTGATAAGCTTTCTTAAGTTCATTTAAGCTCTCATATAATCTGTTTACATTAAGTAATTTAAAAGGTTAAGTACTTAAGAAAAATTCACCAAAAAGAAATCACCCCAAAATACCACAGCTTCTTTTGGATGAAAAGCCAGAAAATGATGGGCTTATGGACTCTTACTAGCTTGTTTTGACAAGCTATAGCTTGTAGATTAGCTTATTATTAAGCTTATTTGCCCTGTTTAAGCAAGGGCCTTTGTAAGTTTACATTTTTTTATTTTTTCGCTTATTTACTGTTCTACTGCTTATCTGTGCTTATTGCTTGCTTATATCTGCTTGTTTTAGCTTATTATAGATGTTTAGTGCTTAAAATAGTAGTCTTTTAGTTTAAAAATCATTAGTTCTAGTTTTGTCAAAAATCTGTCAAAAATTAGCTTAAATATTGCATAATTTGTAATCTTATTGTTTTTTCTTATTTGAGTATTAAAAGTTGTTCATTAGGGTTAATACTAGCTTAACAACATCTGGTATTTGGAAAATCAAGCTTAAATCACTCTTAATCAAGTAAAAATGCCAAAAAGATTACTTAAAGGGGTGTTTGGTTTAACTGTGGAAATGGGTCAAATGGTGTCTTAAAATTGTTTGGGTCACTAAGTAAACTTTGACAAGCATTTTTAAGCTGCTATAAGGTGTTTTTAAAAGTTTTTAAAATGTCAAAATTAGTTTTAAGTTATTTTCTATAAGTAGGTTAAAACGGTGGTATCAAAACAGCTTTGAAGAGCTTATTTGATTAGACTTTTTAAACAGATCTAAAGTGATGTTTTTGTGTTGTTTCTGGTGTCATAATGCAGTGCAAAATTGTTGGTTAAGTTTCCCTTAGTCTTGTAAAAATTTTCACCAAATCTGTCAAAGTTTGTTTTTAGTAAAAAAAAATTTAGCTTTTTCAAATTGCTTTTCTGGGTTTCCCTTTATTTCAAAATGGTTTTTGATTGATGATATAAGTTCTTTGAGGTTCAAAGTTGATCTATTTTTAGGTCTTAAGTCTGTAAGGATCCATTTGTCAGGTTATTTTTAAGCCCAAAAAGTGCCTCTAGGACTGTTTGATTGGCAGTTTTTTGCCATTTTGCTCACTTGCTTTTCTAAGCTTATCTGCTTGATTTCCTTGCTTATTTTTGTTCTTAATTGCTTAATAGGTGTAGTACTATATCTTTCTTTGCCTATTTTGCCTTTTCATTTGCACATTTGTCCTAAAAATAGCTTAACAGTTTGTCTTATTAAGCCTTAGTGTAACTTAGAGTAAAAATCAAATCTGTTGGGAAATACAAGTCAAAAGGTCAACGTACTGCTAAGCAAAAGGTCAAAGTACTGCTAAGTAGAAAGTCAACGTACTGCCAGTTAAAGATCGAAGTACTGCCGTGGATAAAGGAATCTTAAAGGATTATCATTTAGACGGTTATGTTAGTATTTATCTTGTAACAGCTATTTTAATGATTAGTATTGATTAGTGTTTATGTCATACAAGGACTGTACATCTACTAGAGGTTATCCTTATGTTTATAAAAGGATTTCTAGGAAGACATTAGAAACACACGAATTATTAGTATTGTATTAGGGATCTGCAATTTAGGCAGATTCAAAAGGTTTATAATACAAATCGTTTGATTAATCTTTGTGTGTTCTTCTTAGTACTGCCAACTAGATTCCGCATAGTTGACAGTATATCAGTGTTTCATTAAGGAATATCGATCCTACAAGTGGTATCAGAGCTTGTGTAGAGACTCTGATCTAGAAGAACTTTTAATCATTCGAAATCTTTCAAAACTCATAAAAGATGTCTGAAGCTGAACCTATCCCTCCCACCTCGTCCGTCACTGCACTAAGAATCCCTATGATCAAGAAGGGTGAATATGACCTATGGTCCATGAAGATGCGACAGTATATTGCTATCACTGATCATATTCTATGGGATATAATCACCAATGGAGACCAAGCCACAACTGATCCTGCATCCTCGTCAGCACCAAAAACTTCACTTGCTGCCAACGCAAGAAGAAACAATGAGAAAGCCCTTAACATATTGCTTTCTGCAATACCTGATAGACATCTGCTTAGTTTTCATGATGCCACAAATGCAAAAACTTTATGGACAGCCATAAAAGCAAGATTTGGAGGAAATGAAGCATCAAAGAAGATGCAAAAGAATCTTTTGAAACAACAATTCGAGACGTTTACTATTGGATCTAGAGAAGAGCTAGATTCAGCATACGAAAGGTTTCAAACTCACAAAATATTGCTTTTCTGTCCACTGAAGTCAAAGGCAGTACTTTGAAACAAAGTACTGTTGAACCAGTACATATCCCAAAAGGATATACTCAGGCTGCCTCAAGCACAGTGCAAACTGCTCCCAACTGTGCTTCCCACTCAGACGAAATCA